>OMNZ01055008.1:0-23576 GCA_900303255.1 Lesueurigobius sanzi | reverse complement strand
CCCTTCCTCTCCCTATTAATTTGCATTGAGTAGTTAGCATATCTCACACAAATGAAGACTAACCTCAAGATTTGTCAGCGGACAGCGAGTGACTGAGACCATGTGACTGAGACCATGTGACCAGCAGCTGGTTAAAAACATTACGTCGGATGTAACCACTTCATTGGAAGGAACCTCTGTGCTCCGAACGAGAGGTGTTTATGCCTCGAAGCTAACGGCTAACACCAAATAAAAAATTAAACTAGCACAAAGTTTTGAATGAGCTGCACAATAAAGAAGCGGCCTGTCAGCAGTTTAATTATTATTTAGTTGTTTAAATTTTATATCGTTTCTATTGAACACTAGCCATTAGCTCTGAGATAAAAGTTCCTACCTGGATGAAGACTGACGTTTCCTCCAGGTCAGTTTTCACATCCAACATGGCGTTTTTAACACACTGCCACTGATTTGCCATCAGTGAATCGTTGTCCTCCACGTTATCTTCACATATTTCTAGATTTGTCTGAGCCCTGCTAAAAATTCAATGCAATTTGATGCAAGACAAATGCACCTCCGGTCACCGAATCAGGAAGTTGGTCACGTGGGCTCACCGTGCATACAGCCCATTACACACAATACAAAACACACAATAATGAATTAAAATTGTATCCAAAACTTTATAAACCAAAAGGTTATAAAAATAATTCGCCCTGTTTTCAAGTATTGGGCATTTTCTTGCTTGTAAAATATCTGTGCTATGGCTAGCAGTTAGCACGTAGCTGATTAGCCTCCGCCGTGCTTTTAAACACGTACAAATAGAATTTTTCGAACAGTCTATGCAATTTTTAAATGGGATTATTACTTCCGGCACAGAGGCGTGTGCGTGTACAGACGAGCTGGTGGGCAGGACTATGATGCTCCATTGGGGAGACCCTGCACACTCGCAGCCTCAGCGGGAATGCGCATTTGAGGGGCACAAGGGTGGAAGTGCGAATACTGGGACAGGGCCAGTATCTGAGCAAATTTGGGTAGTTAGTTTCATCCAGTATTACCCTGGTCTTACCATACCCTCGTACTCATTTCATACAGAAGGTCTGGATCTTCGCACTTGAGCTCCGTTTTCAGGTGGGAGGGTCAACTCCTTTTAAAGTTCGAAACGATTGGATCTTATTTTACCCAATCGCTAGCCTGGCCTTAGTCATCTGTATTACCATTTCCTGCATATGCCTGATGTCACCTACAACACCCGCCTCCCGTTCGCTGAATGGTCCGAAGAAATTCAACCGATGTCTCGCAGCCACTGAGATCAGACCCAGACTGTAACATGTAGGAAATGAGAATTGGCCGAAGTTTACGGATGGCTAAGGCCAGGCTAGTCCAGTAGGGTAGCCTTCTTTTTTTTCTCTTTATTTTATTTAATTTTTAAGGATTTTGTCAGATAGGACAATTCAGAGTGAAAGTGGGTGAAGAGGGTGGAGAGACATCCCGCAAATGCTCGAAATCTGGACTCAAACCCACCATGCTAGGGGTAATTTAGCTCCAGGAGATAAGATCAGAATCAAGAATAAAGCAAAAGAACACTGGACTTCAGTTCCTTCAGTTCCTATTTTTTAAGCTGGATAAATCAGACATTGTGGCATATGAACCTGCTTTGTGTAACCACAAAGTGGAAAAGACGCGTAAGGGCTGCTCTTCTAAGCAGATTGCTTGCGCCTTCTGCTGGCAGCAGGGGAAATTATCTAAAGAAAACACAAAATACAAGCCTTCATTCTTAGTCACTGGAATGCTAACAAATCAATGGCCCGGGGATAAGCACAGTTTGTGTGCAGAATGGCTCTGAATGAGTTCATGGGCTTTGGAAATGCAGAGAACACGTGCAGATTCTATCTATTACGCAACAGATTGAAGCGCTACAGCAGCGGAGGAAGAAACAAACAATATTCTACTCCTCGTGTATGTTTTTGCCAAGGGAATAACGTAATAACATTGTTCAAAGGTCAGAAATGATATGTCCCCTTAAAGACAAGAAAATAGTTAATGACTTTCTCTGAACATTTAAATTTTAATCTAAGGTCGGGACAGGACTTCTATTGTGCTATTTTGTAGCCTCATAAAATTGCTTGTTTTTTTCTCTTCAGATCACAAAGTGTCAATATGGACTTGGGAGATTTGGATTTTCTGGCTTCGGACATCCCTCTGTGAAAAGGAATTCAATTTCATCAAAGATAATTATCAAAGACGAAATCTGTACATAGGATTGCATTAATGTGGCTGGCCCTAAAATCCTCAACCAATATTTTAGCCAAGCTTCATTAAGTACTTCACAAAGAATACTATAACAGACCATTTTAGTTTGTATTTAGCAGCTTGGCCTTGTACATATATATTTTTTATAAACCATAGAGAAGTTGTTTTTGTGTTATGTACGATGTTACAGTATTCTCTCAGTTTGTGGCTACGTCCCTTGAGTTGCTTGTGTATGAAGCTGTGAAAGTTTTTTTTTTCTTTTTCTTTACTTGTTAGATATTTTAAGGCATAATTGTATCAAGTGAGGCTCATTTTGATATCATGTTTTTTTTAATCTGGCTACTCTGCTTTTTATTGTTTCCTGTGCTGAGAGTATCTTTTACATTTGAAATATGAATAAAACACAGTCCGTAATCTCCTTCACTTTGTTGAATTGATATATTTTATGCATGTTATGCAAGTGTAGTCTTAAAAAAGAATTAAAGAAAGCAGACAGAAAAAGGTGTTAGAAACCTAATGTTTTCTTTACATATAAAAATAATACATAATTGTGAAGGTGAAGATTAGCCAGGCACCTTCATGTGTAATCAGAGGTACACAAGTTATCAATCCAATGTCAGTTCAATAAAAAATAAATTTTACACTGTACATCACAAAGTCTTTAACACACATTTCAACATTGCACTAAATCAACTCAACCACTGCCAAACAAGTCACGCTAAACTGAGGCGCAGCGAGAGCATCCTGCTGAGCAACAGGGGATAACAAAGGTTTCCATGTAAACAAAAAGGGGGGAATTGTTGATTCAAACAAACCAGACGTTTGTTTCTGTGAGCCACACATTCACATATTTTCACATAACAATTCAATAAAATGTGAAGACACACTGAAAAAGGGCATGCTATAGTCCACACCTTCACATCTGTAAATGCAAAGTGCAGCACTAAGAGCAAAACTGGGAGAAAAGCTGAATATAAAATAAATACCATAGATGAGTAGAAGAATATGAATCATAGAAAATAAAACATTGTTTAAATTGTATGAGCAGAGAACAACACGATTTATGTTGTTTATATTCTGTAAATTCTCAATGTATGAGGCCAAATGCAATATTCAAAGGAGATGAAACCATAGTCCAATTAGGTTCATGAGGTCTTCTAGTAGCAATGCAAGTTTCTTTCTTATGGTAAAAAATGAACGCACAGGTCTGGCTATAAGAAAAAAACTAGCATTGAGATGAAACCATGTTGTCAAATAATATTATGATACAAATAGGAACAATAAAGGAGTAACTTATCCTCTGTAGTATTTGACTGAAGTAATAGTACTGGTAATCTAATAATAAATAAAGTACACATGCACAAAAGTGACAACACACATATTCTTCTCACACGCAACAAAAGTTAACCAAAAACTGTCTAAAAGCACATATAATTTATGATCATGAAACAACAACTTAAGTCAACCTTGTTCAAAAACATCATGCATAAATCTACTGCTCTACCATAGCTTCACTCCGAATACAAAATGTGGAGAACACATTAAAAAAAAAAAGTCACACAAGAAGCCCTTGATGTGCAGCCACACTGGTCAAGTCTTTGTCTAACCACTATATCTGACTCTGAGTATTTGAGGTTGAAGGAGAGGGGCATAGGGCAACAAGTGTGAAGCCCTGCCCCAGTGTGGTCTTGGTTAGGGTTACAGACTGTCTGGGCGAGACATTTGGAGAGGAGGCAATGTACACTGTACTTGAGATTCAGTGGTGCAGGTTTTTGATTGCACGTGTTCTGTACTTTATAGGGCCTGGGTCTTGAGCTCGATGGGTTCTCCTCTGGTCTCAGGCTGTCCCTCTGTCTCTGGAGGCCTGATCCCCTTCAGTGTGGCCAGCCTCTCAGATAGCCCGCGCATACGAGGGAATAACATGAAGTCATACAGCAGAGCTCCGATGGCACCTCCAATCATAGGTCCTACCCAGTAGACCTGTCAAAGGCATGATAAAGTGAAGTGCTTTGCAAGTTACAAAAGCTTTGCTTTTATAAGGATGTGGATTAGATACACAGTGTGAGGCCATTTAATTCTATAATAATAATTCCAATACCTGAGAGAGATTACTTACCCAATGATTGACAAAGTTTCTAACCAGAACTGCAGGGGCAAATGATCTTGCTGGGTTCATGCCAGCTCCAGTGTAGTACATCTGTGGTACAACAAACAGTTTTGATTAAATTAACCTAGAACATAGAAAATTATGTTTTTCCATGTTTTAGTGTTATCTTATTTACCCCAAGAAGATGGCCCATGAGCACAGAGAAGCCAATGGCCAGAGCTGCAGAGCCCAAGCGTCCGTTGCGCCTCTCGTCGGTCACAGCAAAGATGCAGATGACTAGCTGCACTGTGAGGAAGATCTCCATAGTGGTGGCCATGCCCAGACTGATCCCCGGCTGCAGCTGCAGGAGCCATGGATAAAGGATAAGTAGATGAGCAGACACAAAAAACACATTTTTAAACTGTGCAAGCTGAGTGTCCCCATTACCGTGTTGAGCGCCAGGTTTCCCCTCATGTTGGTGGGAGTGACTCCATAGAGAACAGCAGCACCAGCCAGGGCTCCCAGACACTGGGCGAAGATGTAGAAGAAAGCTCTGAAAAGGGACATCTGAGAGGCGATCAGATAGGCAAAGGTGACGGCAGGGTTTATGTGTCCTCCGCTGATGTGGCCAATGGACTGAATCAGAGTTGCAGCTGCCAGCCCAAAGCAGAAGGCCACATGTAAAACATTAAGGGGCCCAGTGGTCCAGCGCAGGGCAGCTCCCAGGCCGAAGAAAACAAAGAACATGGTGCCATAAAACTCAGCAAAAACTGCCCTCCAGAAAGACATGGACCTGAACTCCCACATGTTGGCAAAAAAAAATGTAATGAAAAAAACTTATATATATAAAAAAAATAGAACAAAATGACACAACTGGTAAATCAAAACAAAAATGACAACAATGTGTTGTCAGTTATAGTTTCTATCTCAAGCTGAAAACATTTATCAGTTAAATCTGAAACTGAAGCTTATTCTGTCAAAAGCTGCTCCTTTTCACTCCTCTAGGCACCAAGTGCCACGCCTCAGCTGATCAGTAAAATAACATGGATAGACAGCATCAAACATGCCTTGCTGTCATTTGGTCTCTATACCAGAGAAGGGAGAGACCTGAGGCCTTTTTATAAGACTACACTGCCCAGCTAACCCCCCTAAATCCAGGGGAGGGGTCACACACAATACTGCATCTCCAAACAAAATGTTGAACAGCCCTCCCACTTTCATCCCACTGATGGGACAGATCCATCATGGAACAAAATGTGTAACAGATGCAGGATGAAAGTACATAAGGTGATGCACTACCTTCACAGCAGAGGTAACAGTGGAAGATTATCATAATCTCATCCCTGCAACCGCAAAGAGAAATGTCAGTGGCCTCTAATGAGAAAATAGAGAAACTCTGGGTCACCTGATCTCAAACAGAATGTGTAAGTTTTGTTTGGTTTACAAGTATGCAATATACCAGCTACTTATTATTGAACTAGAATAAAACTGTGGTGTAGTTATCAAGTTCATGGCAGTAAATTGCTCAATTGCTCCTCTGCTGTAGTAGCACATGGCAGCATAAATGATTAGACAGACATTTGCATTGTGTGTCCTGTGTATGTTTTGAGGGCTCAGTCTGGATAAAGCCATAAAAACCCACCAGTTATGTGGAAGAGTATGATGCTGACCGGGGCAGCTCAGGGGGCGGCCAGCACTGTCTCAATAGATTGTGATGAGTTCACTGTTTTTCTATTCACATGAATGCCACTATTGGTTCTGCTAGTTTCTGTCATCTGCTTGCATTGGCCAACACTGTTGAAATAGGTACCACTGGCTAGACAAACAACAATGGGTATTCCATATTACATAGTATGCAGTCCCTTAAGCACAAATATTTTGTATTAGTAGTATTATTGTTGTTGTTATTATTTTCATCATTCTAATTATTATTATGTTATTATTATTAATAATAATAATAGTCAAATTATTATTAAAATTGAATTGAAAGTGTATGTGGAACACCAAATCTTGAGTTATGCCAATTAGTTAGAGATCTAGGGACCATTGAGAAACAGTGCCAAAAATATACCAATGATTGTGTGGAACTGCCCGCATACTTCGAAGACATGACCTGGTAATAATAATAATAAGAGTACAATATTTCACAGTGCACCATATTATAATTAGCCAGTATTGACTCCAAACATCCCTGCAAATCAGTCTTTTGTAGGCCTAAGCCCGAGGTTTAGTCAGTGTGGGGCGGCTGTTCAAAAGCTGCTTGCCTGGTGTTTTGCTGTCCTGTGGGTCCAGACTGCTGACACATTCAAACACCCTCCATAAGTACTGTTGACTCCTGTGGAATTAAAGTAAACTTACTATGGTATATTCTGTTCTCTAACAGACTCATGTACTTGTCCATTTAAAATGTGGACGTCATTCGTCAATAGTGACAATCCTAACTTTTGGAGGATTCTTTCAGGCCCATAGGCTGAATTTATGTTCAGGGCTAAACGTGAAGGAATACATGTACAACAGCACCACCTAGTGGTGGACACTGACTGATACAATATTTGTTGATCATTGAATTGATCCTGCTAAAGAAACGCGCACTTTGGGAGCATTATTTTCTAATAAAGTGTGTCTAGTCATAAGAATTGATTTCAATACATCCTATTTTCCGCATATTTCTTCATCAATGCATGGCCAATGTTAATTCAATAGTCTGAGAGTTTATTACAAACACTCCCATAGTATCAGACTTATGCAACACAAGTTTCAACATAGAACATTGCAAAGTAATTCAGGTGGTATTTGATCAACAAGCATTTGTAAACCGCACAGTTTGAAGCACAAGGATTGTGGTCATAACTCTGATGAAGCCTTTGGAAGAAAAAACCTGTACCTGCTACAATATGCAGTGATGACATACAGACCCCTCACTGTTACAAGAAAAATTAGATTTTTTTTTTTAAACACAATATGTACGATGCACAAGTAGATTTTATTTCACTGAAACTGTGGTAAAATAACAGAAAATTATTTTTTTAAATTAACACAAAGTGCAATCTACAATACAAACATTGAAAGGGAAAAACTGTCTTTTTAAAAAAGGCGTTTTTGGAAAATAGGTTTTTGGAGTTTGTTTTCTTCATAAGGAATCACAATACAGTCTTGACATCGCAAAAACAGGTGTAAGACATCAGCACGTCCCATTACAGTCATGTAAGTCAATAAACATTAACATTTGAACAGAGTTGTTCATGCAGAACAGAAGAGCGAAGCACAGCACTGTACATCAGAAGAGTCTCAGTGCAGTCTGTATCAACAGTCACTCCCTTCAGGAGATTCTCTTTGAAACTGAAGAAATCTTCTCTGGAGCAGTTGCCAACTCATGTCTAAGTCTCTTCAATTCAAGTGATTTGCGTACTACAGATGGCATCCATATTTCTCTATTCAAGGTCAGGTAGTTCTGAAAAAAGAAACAAGTATTATTTACAATGACTCATATGGTTACATACAAAATGATTATCTTCAAACTACAATCAAGTATTGAGATGATCCAGATACGTACGGGCATCATCGCTGTCTCCAGACTCGTGCTGCAATAGACACATTAAAGTCAAGTTTGGGTACTTTTATTTTACAAAACAAGAAAGATTTTATCGTTTCAACACATTTGTACCTCATCAATATCCAAGTCGTCCCCACCCATGTTTTTCATGATCTGGGAAAACAAAAACAAATTCAACATATCAGCATTGTAGCACAGTAATTAATGCTGCCACATGCTCACTTACCTCTGAGAATTTGTCAAACCCTGACAAATCTTCATCAGAGTCATTTTCCCAGTCTTTCCAATTGTTAAAATCCACGCTCAACCAGTTGCACTACAACATAAAGCGTTACTAAAGTAGCTATTACACTTCGGAGATCTCAATAAATTGTACTTTTTCTCTTCAGTGTTCTTCAGCATCTTAATTATTGACATTCTGGAATTTTCCAACTGTCACCCAAACATTATTGGGTTTAATAAGTTTGGTTGCCATTTTAGTGAATACAATCAAAGTGAATTACCTTTGCTTTGGCTTTGGTTAGTCGCACCCATGTTTTCCCTGGTTCTGCCTTTCGTAAACAACACAAAACAGACCTGTCGGTGCGCTTTTGCTTAGAGTCCTGCAAATAAATATACAAATAAATGAAAATGATAACATTGAAATACGCAAATCAATTCAAACAAAAATAATTTAAAACAGACCTTTGGGTTTATTTCACCAAAAAGCTCCACTTCGTTTTGGTGCTTGACAGTATCTGCTCCAGCAACACAGCTGTGACGGAGAAAAAAACAGTGAAAACAATTCTTAAGAGTTACATTTAAACAACAGAACATGAAAGTCACCTGAAATCAAACTTAGTTTTGTCAAAAATCACTTTGACATCTCGGCTGTCCTCTACACAGAACTCTACAAAAACAGCATCCCGTCTGTCGTACCATTTGGCCGGAGCAGGATTCCTGATAATAGACACAAACATGAATATAAACTATGAAGACACATTGAAGAGTTCCACTGAAAAGACAGCTGCCATTGAGAAAAGAAAAAGCTCTTAATTTTCTCTTGGAAGTCTGTGTAGGGTCTCAGTCGTGCAGGAGTTGTCCATCGTAGGCAAATATTACAGTACAGATGAAGACTGAAGAATTATCTTGGGAGTGTTTTTGTTAACCACAGCCATTATAGTGTAATAAAATATGAAATCACTCCTTGATCAAATTGATTTTCGTTTCACTGGAATGCCTCACATATTTTAGAAGCAAAGTATGTGTACAAAGTGGATAGGTCACTTGAGTTCACGTTGAATCTGGGCAAAGCTTCATCGCTTTAAACGAGTAGAACAGCACTGACTTCACACTTTTTAGCTAGCATCTCCAAAACGCCCATGCAGTATTTCATCTACTTTCGTTACAGCAAACACTTTTCGGCATGTTATCCTACAGCCCCCAGTTAAGTGTGGCACGTGTGTAACCCCACAGTGGCTCCAGTGTAATCTGCCAGGCTAATGATGACACCACGCTTTTTCATTGCTAACATAACTGTGGCTGACATTAGCTTCTTAGCCAATGATAAAGCTTTGGCTATTGGAGGGCAGGCGAATACAGGTACACGCATGTGAAGCGTGTCAAATGGATTATTTGTCATGACATAGCACTAAATAAACTAATACATTTGTTGCATTGGTTCGCGCGATGTATCTTTGGGTGTGAGAAACACGTTGTAGTGTGGAAATACTGATGCTAACGCGTGCCAGCGTGCTAACGGTAGCCGATTGTCCAGCCCTAGTGCTCACTTTTGGCCACGCACTCACCACCATAAATACGAAAAGAGGCGAAACACTTACATGTTGACAGTGTTTATAAGTAATCACGGTTGGGTTAGGTTTAGCCAATAAACTCTATCCTCGTTTAGATTCAGCCGGCAACTACGTTCATTGAAACGTAAACAGTTAACAGTTGGGAGCGAGATCCTGCTCAACTATCGCGTGTCTTCCGACTTTAGGCACGTGACATGACGACACGCCTAAAGGTTTGACAAGTTGGTGAAGAAGTACATTTTTAAACGTTATGGTGAGTTCATCTTTGGTTTCAGCACATTTTGTGATTTTTGTTCAGTATGGATGTAAAAAAAAAAAAAAAAAAACATGCATATATTTGTTTATCATAAGAACTCACACAAAATATGTAATGTTATTATTATATTTAGTCAATTACACACATTTGTAAGTAATAATAAATAAATAGTTTTGCAAATGTGTAACTTTTTACCCAAAATGAAAAGAATATTTGCAAAGAAAACTAAATGGTGCAACACTTTCAATGCAAAACTCTGCCCCCTTGTACAGAATTGTCTCAGAAAAACCCTGGGATACTGGACACAAGGCTATTCTCCATTTGTATTCCCGCTGTGTTTGTCAAGTTCTAATCACGACCAAAGATTACACCGCGCAGTGACGAACTTCCTGGTCACACGTTTCTGACTGTTCCCAATCCCCCTCGTTGTGTAGCTGGTGACAGAGAAAAGGAGGCTGTCAATGGAGATATCAGAGCAAACAACATCAGGCCGAAGCGGTATCAGAGGGTGTGCTGTAGCGGTCTGATAACAAAGTCCAAACGCTTTGTGCTACGCCTAAACTCAACGTGAGCTACGGACGCAGCAAACACGAGCGAGACGTGAGCGAGCTGTTGGTCTGCTCTGGGCGGCCGTTGTCTCTGCATCGCGAAAGGTTTGATGGAAAATTGAGCCGAAATGGAGATTATGAGATGGGATACATTTCGATAGCATGCCTTGACTACTAAAGAGTAATGCTCCGCGGATAAACTGCAGCAGCGAGTGGTGAGCGCAGGCCTCCCCTTTCCGATGGGTGATCTTTAATCCCTCCATAAACCTCCCTGATAGGTAGCGACGAGCTACAATAAAGGGTGAGGCTTATTTTTATATATATATTGCAAAATTACCACTTGTAGTGTACCACTTATAATGAAAATGTTTTAGTGCCTATCAACACCCGGCACCGCAGGAGTGTTTTTATGTTTACGCAGGAGCTCCTCAACAGCTTTTCTGTGTTTCTGTTCAACAGGACGCTTCATTCGCCATTGAAGGAATTTATGGGATCACAAGGTAACTATGCAATAAACATCGTGTTGTCGTTGTGCTGTTTATATATGTATATCTTTACTTCAGCCCTTTGGAGAATTGTGGGAGCTTTAGTTTCCCTTTGTTTACAGTGTGAATTTCTGAACAGCTGATCAGTACTGCCGCGATGCTGGCTGCCTGCTGCAAGAGGCTGTGATGCAGCCAAATAGCATCTTTTCAACTTCATATCACCACTCAATGAACCAACTATACAACTATTTGTATTTGTATCATTCTCCGCTTCAGCTTAGGTAACGGTAGCCAGGTAGAAATAGGTCTTGCATTTTCATAATTTCGTGTTTTCTGAACACTCTTGTTTGTGCTTCTGTGCAGTTTCCTCTGATGAGATGAGTGTGCGTGCAGGCCAGGGCAGTGACGAGGTGCTGGTTTCACAGGCAGTGTGGGATTACCTGGCTGCAGCGGGGCGCCCTTGGCTCATTGACTTCCAACACAAGCAGGGGATGAGAGCTGGCATCATTAGGCGAGGAGAGAGGGGGGGCTGCTGCGCCGTGAGGCTGCAGCCCGTGGAAGGTTTCAGGAGCTCTGGTGCTGGGGTGATGGATGAACCCATCTCCAGCGAGACACGAAAAGCTTTCATTGACTTATGCCGCTGTGCCCGAAAAGAAATGAGCAAACTGGAGGGGGGACCCAAGAGAAAAAGGACTCTGCTGCCTTGTGTTGGTGTCCTGGAGCCGAATGGTGGAGAGGGGAGCCTACTGCCCCCTCCGCCGCCTCAGCCACGCCGCTCCCAGAGGCAGCAGCAGCGCTTCAGGAAGCCTGCCGATGAAGAGGCTTGTGCCATGTTTCTTGAGTTATCGCAAAGAAAAGACATGGACCCTAATATGTCCTCCCACAGTGAGGCAGAGGACAACAGCACCTGTTCTATCTGTATGGGGGACATTGTGGACAGGACCACCCTGGAGAGGTGCGGCCATTCTTTCTGCCGCACATGCCTGGACCAGGCCTTTAAAGTGAAGAAAGCTTGTCCTGTGTGTCGACTTGTGTATGGACAGTTAATCGGGAACCAGCCAGCGAATGGTACTATGATTGTAGAACGAGATCCTGATATTGAGCTTCCTGGGCATGAAGGCTATGGGTGTATCTGCATCATCTACAGCTTCCCTCCTGGACTACAGGCAGTGAGTACAGAACATATTTTCACACAATATTACTCTGAACTTTATGATTTGTCTTTCAATTCAAAAGCTTTTTGAAACATGAAAAGGTTGTGTTCAAAGGATCCTGGCATAGGCCTGTAACAAAGGTCAACTATGATGAAATAATCAGAATTGGGTTTCCTCACACAACAGAACTGATGTTGAAGCTGTTTTGGGCTGAGTTAGAAGCTACAATGGGAAACTGACTTTTAGAATGAGAACAAACTTCCTCGTTCTTCTTTGTAAGTTTAAGAGTACAAATGAAACCACACTTGTTATCTTTTGTACAGCCAGAGCATCCAAACCCAGGTGTTCGATATCCTGGAACCGACCGTGTGGCCTACCTCCCTGACAGCCCTGAGGGGAATCGCGTTCTGGGATTGCTGCGGCGGGCCTTCGAACAGCGCCTTATCTTCACCATCGGTACCTCCATGACCACGGGCATGCAAAATGTCATCACGTGGAATGACATTCACCACAAGACCTCAATATGGGGAGGGCCGCGCTGGTATGTACGCCTTACTCAACGGTGCATAGGTAGTAGAGATGCACCGATCCAGCTTTCTTGCTTCCAATACCGATATTTGAGTTCCTACCAATACCGATACCAACTGATACCCTGAGATTTTCACAACAGTAGGTTTGTAAAGGACATATTTGAAGTTTATATAAAGAAACTGGTGAGTGAAAAAGTGGCTGTTTTTTGTTAAATTAATATAGACAACTTCCAACATAAAGTGATGAGATCATTGATGGACTGGTTATATCAAACTAAAATACAAACACAGAGACCTTCATTAGTGGCTAATATTATACTATTTTACTACTTTAGGTGCAGTGTTGCCACAGTTGCCTTGAAAAGTAATCGGATTACTAATTACTCCTTTAAAAAGTAACTTGGTTTCTTTACTGATTACTTTATTTTAAAAGTATCCAAGTTAGATTACAAGTTACTTTATTAGTTACTATTAGTTACTACAGCAGCTGCCGACGAGAGCTGCAACACACAAGTGACAGCGATTGGAAGTGCATTAACAGGAACATCAGCAGTTGGTGAGGCGTCCTCAGCTGAAGTCACAGATGTTACATCACTCCCCAAGACACGAGAATAAAGCAAATATATATTTTTACTACAGAAAATGTAGTCACAGTGACGTGGATTAAAGTAACTTTAATCTGTCATAGGCAAAAATTCTTCAGTCTTCATCTGTACTCTGTGACTTTAATCTGATTACTGGCTTGGAAATAGTAATTTGTTACTTTTCTCTGAGGTCAAATTTAAAGTAACTAATAACTAAGTTTGTGGCATCACTGGAGGTGTGACTCAGTCATAGCTTCTGTCCCAGCTTTGATTAGTTGAAGCTAGCCTTAGCATATTGCTGCTAACTCCAGTATTTTGCACAGCAGTTAAAACTAGTATTGTGGAGTAAAACTAATCCAACAACAGGTGAAAGTATATTTGGACAGCATTTTTACAGCATCTAAAATGACTTTATAGAGTCTGGGATTTAATGTCAAATCAAATTAATAAATTGAACGTGTTTGTTGTGAGGAGCTAGCCATGTCCAGTTTTACACTAGCCAAACAGCTTTTATATGAACAATTTATACTTTTACATGTTACATTGCATTTACAATATTGTGGAATATTACATGTAGGTTTCGATAAAGCAGAACGAAGCTCTACCTCCCAGTTGGCAATATTAACATATTCCCATCAGTTGGTGTCCTTGTCTGTTTCTAAGCTGAAATGGCCTCCTCATTTGTCCTGACAGTTTTGGCTACCCGGACCCCACTTACCTGGTGCGAGTGATGGAAGAACTCAGAGAGAAGGGCATCACTGCAGACTGACAGCCTCTCATTGACTCTTTCTTCCAGGACGTTATCACGTTTACTGTCCTTGCTCTGAGCATCACCACCAGTCCCCCAGCCTCTGCCCACCACTTAGAGGACCCCATCTGATGCTGCATCAAGTCCACTACGTTAGCTTTTCCTTTGTTCATATTAGCAGCTGTTGCTAAACGTTAAAAACAATAGAGTGCAGAGCATTCTTGTATAATAACAACCTTTATTGTTTTGGAAATGGAGGAGATGCCTGATGCGCCTCGCCATGCTGATGTAAGGTACATTGGTAGTATTCTTATTTGAATATTTATTTTGTGGCTATTTTCATCTCCTGTACACAGATTTATGTTTGATCTGAAATATACTTTAGAGCAGGTGTGTTCAACCAGCTGATTGTGATCTACCAGGCCATCTCTTACAAATAATTATACGTGTTGGACGTTTTATCTGATGAAATATTATTTGATCACTTTAATAGTGTATGTTTCCATAAATATTTTTTAATTTCAGTCAATACTGCTAACCTCTTGTGTCTAAAACTAATTTGTCGGTGAACTTCCAGGCCGTGCAGTCGTTAAAAAGTAGCTCGCAAGTCCAAAGAGGTTGAGCATCCCTGCTTTAGAGCTAGTCTCTTAAAGCCACACTGCAGAACATTCCAGTTTGTGCAGCTCATCTGTCGCCGATGAGTAAACAAACATGGCGGCAAGTGCAGAAACGTCCTCAGCTTTACACGTCGACCGCGCTATTTTTGCTGCGAGTCATCGAAATAAAGCATTTCGAGGCGAACCCGATGCATTTCAGCCTCATGTCCGGTAACCACGGAGTTGTTGTTGATGGAGCTGATGAGGTCCCAGTCTTTTTTGTCCCCCCCCCACCCCTCTCCATTCCAAATGTTTTAGCCCGTCGGGTGAAATGTAACGCAGTGTGGCTTTATTTAGATTTGTTTACGCACTTTTTCTTTGTTGGAGTTGAGGCAAATTTCAAAAAAGATTTAATTTTGTGAAGTATTCGCATTTCTCCAAGGCACTCACAGGCACTTTGTTTGGACATTACGTGGAGCTGGTTTTGCCTCTGCAGTGTGGAAGAGTGTGTCACGGCCCACTGGTTTGTGTAGTATCGAGCTATAAGCTTATTGACTACAAGTTGATGTCAGTTTCTTGAAATGATTAATTTTCTATTTTAATACTGTTCTCTAATTTTACATTTTACAACTGAGAATGTCTACTGATTTTTGCAGCACATTTTTGTCGTGTATAGGCAATCTTTGGGATCTTTATGCCATTGTTATACTCAATTTCGTTTTGTTTAATTTTTTGACCTAGGGGTTGAGACTATTGGTTCTCAGTAATGTACTAATCAAATGTATAGATTTATGAAGATGTCAATGATAAAGGGCATATACCACACCAGTGATACCAAATCCAAGGCACAAATGCTCTTTAAAATGAATGCTCCCTGTTAAATTGGGAAAGAGTAACTAAATAATTAACTGATTACTAAGGTTACATAACTTTATATAAGTAGAGAATTGGTCTGACTTGGGATATAATTTGATTGTGCCTTCTCTATATTTATTTTGCTAAAACAAAACTGAGCATAATGTTCTTGTTAAGTATTTGGTTCTGTGGTTGTTAAAATAATAAGATTTAGTTCCCTGGCTTCAAAGTTCACAGGATCTTCCCTTATTTTCAGAAATGCCACAAAGTCCAACTATAAGAAGCTACAAGTGACAGCGCTTTGCTAAATGTTTTCCTGATATCTCATTTGAAAAGTCATCGATTTCTTTCATTAAATGCCCTCGGTGTTAAGTTATGGGACCAAGAAGCAAAACATTTGGACATAGGTTAATGTTAGTAGCTAAAAAAGTTACTGGGGAAACATTTCTATGCATTACATGAAGAAAAAGGAGCCAGAGGTTTGTGGAGGAAAAGTTGAGACTTTTGCTTTTCCAATTGTTTTATTTCGTACTTTGTTGTTATAAAACAATGTGCTTTACATTTTAATACTTGAATAAAAAGTTACGTTTCAATTGATAAAGAATATTCAATCCTTTTAAGACTCTATAGCACTTTATAGCACCTCAACTGTTGTATTGCTTTACAATTGTGTTAACCAGAGATGATATAATAATAATAATAATAATAATGCATTGGTTTATATAGCTCTTTTCTGGACACTCAAAGACACTTTACGTGGCATTATTCATTCACTCTATACTTGGTGGCGGTAAGCTCCTATTGTAGCCACAGCTGCCCAGGGGTAGACTGACGGGAAGCGAGTCGGTCTCACGTCCAAGCACTGACCAGGCCCTATACTCTGCTTAACCTCTGAGGTCTGCTGGGATTGGGCAGAGCAAAGGCGGTATGGCCTTTAAAGTAATGTAGTGCTCAAGTCCTGGATTAGCAATTTGTAACTCATTTCTGGGACTGAAACATAAACATTGAACATTAAACTAATGACTTTAGACTACTCAGAGTTGTGAGTTTCTCAAACTTGCACTGGAAAAAATAAGCCCTCAAGTCCTTGGTACTACTGACATCTGAATAATACACAGATAAACAAGATTTTAAATAGCCGAATAGTTTTTGTTCATAGGGAAATCTACTGAGTGGACACTACTTGGAGAAAGTAGACTTCACAGGGATGTTTTTACTGTATTATACTGTGTGTTGGGGGAACTGTATGTAGGCCAGGGCAAGGTTTAACAGAAGTGAAACGATGTCATGTATTCAATCACCGCAGCACCCTGAGCCAATGAAAACCAAGCGGTACTTTCCTCGTGTACGTCATCTGTTTTTGATGATCCATACACCGGAGTCCGCAGCATTTCCGGACTGACTTTAACTTCTGAAGCGATGGGAAACACTGAAGACTGTTCTATTTGCTTAGACCGGATCAAACATAGGAAGACTTTGAGATGCCAGCACTCTTTCTGCTCAGAGTGTATAGCCTCTGTGTTTAGGTTGAAGCCCGCGTGTCCCATATGCAACACCTTCCACGGGCTGTACACCGGGACCCAGCCGGAAGGCACCATGTCCGTGACCCGCAGCCGGCAGTCTGTCCCCGGGTATGAACACTGCGGATCCATCGCTGTCGACTACGTGTTTGCCTCGGGAACACAGGGGGTAAGACTTGGACAACACAAACTATTGGTTTTTTCGCCGTTTGGAGAAATGACGGAGCAGTTTGTCTCCTCATGAAATGCACGCGCGCAGAGTGTCCACTAGAGGGGGCTGTTGCATTTACCTAAATACCATGGACCTTTTAAAAATTATAATCACAAATATTTGACACTGGTTACATAATTCAATATTTATATTATTGGGCAGTGCCTCTCTTACAGCACCACCTCATTTGATCTTCTAAGTACCATCAGGCCTACGATCAAGGTCAAATCAGGACCATGTTGAGTCTAAAGTCAACTGGATGTAAACCACGTCCCAACCAAGATGCATTTCTAAAGCATAAATTAAATTATCGCTATTTGAAATTAATAAAGTCTAAAATTGCAATCACCCTGATAATCATAAGAAGTACCACTAATGGTACATGTGCCACAGTCTGAGAACCACTGACATGGGGTGTTTCCCTTTAACCGTCATAGCTGAACTTCATTCTGAAAATGTGCAAACAATTGTCATCCAATCCACTTTATTTCTATAGCACATTTAAATAACTTCACAGTTCCAAAGTGCTGCACACAATGAATTAAAACCATAAACAAGAACATCTTAAAGTAGTTGCACCAATAATAAAACAAGTACTAAAATTCTAAAAAAAAAAAACATAAAAACAATAAAAAGACATAAATAATCATCTAGATAGATATATACAATGCATACAATACAATTAAATAAAGATAAAAGCAATAAAAATAAATAAAAAACACAGAGGACCACACAACTCACGCCGTGTTAAAAGCCAGAGATTAAAAGTGGGTCTTAAGACGAGATTTAAAACACTCCACTGTGGAGGCAGTTCGAACACGGAGGGGCAGAGCGTTCCAGAGCTTAGGGCCGACCACAGAGAAGGCCCTGTCCCCCCTGGTTTTAAGCCTCGCCTTAGGCACCACGAGCTGGAGCTGGCCCTCGGACCTCAGAGCGCGCGCCGGAGTGTAAATCTGGATGAGGTCCGTGATATATTGTGGGGCCAGTCCATTCAAAGCTTTAAGTCATTGCTATTATCTATTAATGGGCCCTGTGTTAATTGTTTATTTTTACATTCAGCCTGAGCACCCTAATCCTGGTACACAATACAGAGGCACAGCCCGGACAGCCTACCTACCAGACTGCGCAGAGGGTGAAAAAGTCCTAAAACTGCTGAAGAAAGCCTTTCAGCAAAGACTCATCTTCACCATCGGACGCTCTACCACCACTGGACGAAACAACGTCATCACTTGGAATGACATCCACCATAAGACGAGCATGAGAGGAGGTCCTGAATGGTAAGGAGTCTTTAAAGCGCTTTAGACTTGTGGATCCCTTACCTTTTGTAATCATTTTGACAGGTCGCATAATCCTCCTCCTAAACATGTACATATAAACCTGTTTTACCAGACAGATGTCTTTATGTCCTGGGATTTGATTGTGCTGTTCATATGGAGGACAGGGGCCTTTACAACTCTGTGGGAGATTCACTCTTTTTGTAAGACATCTCCAAACAGACTACATACAGTATATACAATATAAGAGGAAAACAAAGAACCAAGGCACTTCTCCGATACTACAATTCTCTATTTAACATGTGATCACTATTCTGGAGGGATACAAGAGTGTGTTGGGTCAAGACAGTAATGTGAACAACCTGTGATTGATCCACGGTTAGTTTGTTAGTAATCTTTTGATTAATCGTGAGTACAGTCCACCCAAAAACAAACAATCCCCCCAAAAAAAGGAAAAGACGGGGTTATACCTTTTTAAAAGAAAAAAAAAATAGGAATTGTGTTTTTTGTCAGGATTTCTCAATGAAGGGAGCATCATATGGCACATGGGAGTACTATTATGCAGTTTTAGTTTTGTTTTACATTTTTACTTGATAATAATAGTGATTTTTGTTACTATTTTTGTTCTGTTTTAGTTCTGTCACAGTAATGTCAAATATAATGGGATTGTTGGTCATATCATTCCCATATTTTAACTTGTCAAAACGTGTGATTAGATATTTTTTTCCTAAACTTACTTCATCAACCCCCTGAGTCGTCCAGTGTACACTTGGGGTTCCTATACCACAGTTTGGAAACCACAACCTGAGACAAACTCTTGGTCCACCAGAGAAACAATCTTACAAACTAACCAAACAGCAATTTCCAAATATGAAAACTATTTTGTTAAAACGAAAGAAAGATAAAGAAAGAGGTCCCAAGATTTGTATTTATAAGATAGTCATTTCAAATGTTCAAAATAGTAGTAATATAGAGTGAGTGCAGCAGAAGGATTGATTAAAAAAATACATTACAAGAGGAAGGGTATGAAAACGGTACAGTGCGACATGAACAGTGGAACAGATTGTCTCATGACAGAAAGGTTGGGGGTTCGAATTCCGCAGGTGTACACTGTTGTTGTGTCCTTGGGCAAGACACTTCACCAACCTTGCCTACCAAGAGTACCTGCTCTAGATAGAAAAGCTATATAAAAATAGTAAAATAAACAACATTAGCAGCTAATCTTTCACAGAGGGCTGAGTTGTTATAACTTGATTGAGTTCAATATTAGGCCTAGTTAACCTCTCTTCTTTGTCTGTTTCAGTTTTGGCTATCCTGATCCAGGTTACCTCTCAAGGGTTCAAGAAGAGCTTCAGCTAAAAGGAATTACTGATGATTGAACTGCAAATCACACTGACAACACAGCTTTTTCGTTTTGTTCCCGTTGCTGTATTATTGTTACTGTTCAGACAGCACTTCAAGGGTGTTTTTAAAGAAACCGTTTTATTTCCTTTTGTTTGTGGTTTTCAGAATTACTGTTGTGCTTTTTCAAGTCTGACACAACAGGACTTATATTAATGGCACTTTAGACAAACTCAGGGCTCCACTCCACAACTGTTTCTAAATGTATGTATTACTTTGTACATTTCCATAATTCCATAATGATAGTGAGGAGAATTTAACTGAGGGTTTAGGATAAGCTCCCTCTGTCCATTCAATGGAAGGAACATAAAACATATCAGTGGTTTTTTGTTGTTGTTGTTTTTTTTTCTAAATCATACTTTTTCTCAGTTCCTTGGTAAGCCATATTGTTACAACTTGTTTTACACAATTCAGACTCAATGTAGGGTTTATTTAATTCTTAAAATCATTCTTTAAAATATATAGGTATATACTGTTATTTTCCGTGATGTTTCCCTCTACGTGCCGCCAGAGGGCAGCAGTGCAGTGATGCCTGTTGGCTGGAGGTGCAGCATCATCACAGTCTCAGCCCTGCAGCGCCTCCCAAACCCAGCATCCAAAAGTCAGACAGAGCGCAGCATCTGCCCCACATGATGATGACTCATGTGTTTCTATGGTATTCGGCAGCTTTAGCGGCACACTGCACAGCCTCCCTATGACTGTTACAAATGGTTTATGAAAGACTTATAACAATAGGCCTGAATATTTTTGAGACCTTTTCAATGATGGCTCCCTATTGGATGTCAGTCCCAAAGTGATGACTTGTCTACTGTGTTGTGTGGCACACCTTTACGAATACAAGTGTTCCTTCTCACATTTATTCATTATTGGTCAATCCAAGTCACTAAACACTGGCATGTTTTTGGAAGGTAACATAACGGATAAGGAAAGAGTGCACACTCAAAAAGATGTTACACAAAGAGCCATATATTTGCTCTCACTGACATCCAGCATGTTGGTTTACAAACTGATGGCATAAGGAATATATGCTTAACCTATTTTCAATACTATCATCCACGTGACACCGATCTGGTCAGCTCAGCCTCTTTATCTGGTGTAGCGCTCAGGGCAGTGTTGCAGCCTGCGGGTTCAGGGCATCTGCCTCGTTCACCAAACACAATCCATCTCTCTAAAGAGCGTATTCACTCTTTCTTTACAATCAGTAAACTGATATTATGTAGAGTCAAGACGTATACCAAAACTGTAAAGTATTTGTATGGAATTATTTCCCCAAAATTGCCATTTTAATCTTTAGCTTTCTAGACAGTTAGAGTTGTGGCCAAAAATTGTATTCTGTCAGGGTATTTAACTTATACATTTCATAGAATATGAATGATAACACAAAAGCCTTTATTTCACTCCTGGTTAGTGGTTGTCAAAAAAAACTTTTCAACTAGAAACTAGCCAAATGTTCCTGATCAAATGTTTTTTTTTTTTTCAGAGAGTCCTGTATTTCAGCTGAAGTGAGTTTTTCTTTGCTCCTGAACAGTTTTCCTGGCAGTTGTTGAAGGTCATGTAAACGTTGGATCAGGGACATTTGAGTAGTTTCTGTTTCATTATGATTTCAAAAGAGTAAACTCAGTTCTTTGACAATAAATGGCTTCGCACACTAACCATGAGTGGAAAAGATATTTTTGTGTTATCTTTCATATTCTATGAAAAATGGCCAAAAGATTAAAAGGATATGTAAACTTTTGGCCACATCTGTATTCCTATTTATGCTAGTGTTATCAAGAGTGGATTACACAGACATTATAGTAAATGGACAGCAACATATGCTGATATGATGATTGAAGATGTGGATGATTCACGTGTGGATTAAGCCTCATATAATGCGTAATGAAATGTAGGGTATCGCAGCTTTTTCTCCACTTATACTGAATTAAAATGCTGGCTGTTCTATAGGCCTACGCTTTGTTTCTGAGTCAGGACTACCAGGAAACCCTCCTAGCCCTAATGTGTGGGGTTTTCTGGTGCAAGAGATGATCGCTAAATCATCATGTGACAGTGGCAGAGTGGGTGTTCTTTGGCCCCCTCTGTGCTTCTTAATTACAGTGTCTGAGACGTGAGGACAGCCCTGGCACATCCCCTGCCCTCCGCCTGCCTCGCTCTCTCCTCCGACTGCTGCACCAGCTTTCTCTCTCTGTCCCTCTCTCCTCTGTATTACTCTGTCACTCTCTTTCTCACTCACACAAGGACTGGACACGTTTATGTTACACTTAAGCTTTGGCTGTTTTTTAACCTGTAGTTTTCTCTGGTTTGATATTTTTTGTGATATTTATTATGTTGCTTCCTTATAGTTTATGTTCACGTTCTACAATTTGATGTCATCATTTCAGTTGGAGGGCAGGGGTCAAAACAACTCAGAAAATCAGAGTTTTTGGGGGGAAAATGTAAAAATAGAAAATCCACAAATATAGAATCTAATTATTATTAAATTGTGTTCAGGTCTACTAACCTGCCATATTCATTTTTGGCTTTCATCTGGCCAAAATCACGCACATGGTTTTGAATATTGTCACCACAGGAAATCATTTGAATTCATATGGACCTGTTTTTTCTTTGGATAGATCTATGAGTTGGTTTGTCTGAAAATATACCTTAACCTAACCCTAAGCCTTAACAATATCCCTGTTCCTAAACTTAATTTTTGTCATGACATCTCAAAAGTCTCAAGGCACTTTAAGTAAATAAAGATATTTACAACGGATTAAAACCATGCACTTTGTTGACATTGAAAGCTTCCTGAAACCTGCTTTTGGACCCCATCTGCAGACCTACAGCTGGTTTGTTTTTTGTTTTTTGGGAGATCTTTTAGGTTCCCTATTATGCATATAATACATATAAATTGTTTGAGTCCCCACATGACTTGACAAAGGCACACGCCGTACCTGTCAGTGAATGTGGGGCTTGCCTCTCATCTCCTGTCACTGTAATGAGGATATGCCCCCAAGATGCTGTATACCATCAAAGCCTCTTCTTCGCAGACTTTTTTGTTTTGTTTTCAATGTGAGCATCACTTCCCCCATTCTACCCAAATATGAGTCTTGAGACAAACAAGTAAAGATGCTGATTGAGGGAGTTCAAAGATTCAATATGTAATGGTGGATGAAGATGACTAAACCACAAAACCCAATCCCAGGAAAAAATGTCCTTGTTAAATGTAATATTCCTACCTACCTCCCTCCTTCCTTCCTGCCTTCCTTCCCTCCCTCCCTCCTTCCTTCCTGCCTTCCTTCCTTCCCTCCCTCCCTCCTTCCTTCCTTCCTCCCTTCCCCCCCCCCTCCCTCCCTCCCTCCCTCCCTCCCCCCCTCCCTCCCTCCCTCCCTCCCTCCCTCCCTCCCTCCTTCCTTCCTTCCCTCCTTCCTTCCTTCCTTCCCTCCTTCCTCCCTTCCTTCCTCCCTCCCTCCTTCCCTCCCTCCCTCCTTCCTTCCTTCCTTCCCTCCTTCCTTCCTTCCTTCCTTCCTTCCTTCCCTCCCTCCCTCCTTCCTTCCTTCCTTCCTTCCCTCCTTCCTTCCTTCCTTCCTTCCTTCCTTCCTTCCTTCCTTCCTTCCTTCCTTCCCTCCCTCCCTCCTTCCTTCCTTCCTTCCTTCCTTCCCTCCATCCATCCTTTCTTCCTTCCTCCCTTCCCTCCACCCTTTCTTCCTTTCTTCCCTCCATCCATCCATCCATCCTTTCTTCCTTCCTTCCTTCCCTCCATCCATCCTTTCTTCCTTC
>OMNZ01054999.1:0-20382 GCA_900303255.1 Lesueurigobius sanzi | reverse complement strand
CCCGCTGGGTCACTGGTCCAGAGTAATGCCACTGTGGTGGGGAATGTGGCTATTAGCTTTTAGGAGCACCTCAGGGTCACACTTTTAGAAACTCATCTTTTAGTTTGACCTGCACATACCAACAGAAAACCTGGAGGAGGTGTGTGTCATCTGTGTAGGCATTGTATAGTTTACATGGAGAAACAACTAAATAATAGAGAACTTTATTTTACTATCAAGTGGACCACACATTACTGTAGAACAAATGATAAAGATGGGAAACTAGAGCGCAAATTATCAACAATATTAAAGGTAATAACTGTGCAAAGTGGATTGTTCTTTGTGTCAGTTCAAAGCAGAATAGAACCTAGATTGGGCTCGAAAAGGTTGTCGCAATCTTCATGCACTGCCTTTCTGATCTACTGGTTGAGCACACCTGTCAAAGAGTATTACAAACAATGAAAGAGGTAAGTAAATGTAATAGTTCTGATTCAAACTCATTCGGAACATTCCTCAGGTATTTCTAACATCCCAATTCCTGATTTCCGAAATACTGTATGTGCACGTGCACTGTTTAGTCAAACTGTGCATGCGCACAGACCCAAGCTAACCCGGATGGTGGCACCAAACATGTCGGATAACAAGCGAAAGCGGCGAAAAGTCCCAGAATTGAAAAAGTATTTGCTGGACAGGAAAGTAAAGACAGAGCATCTTTATTGTCCCCGTAGGGAAATTTGTCGTTTGCGTTTAACTCATCCTTCGATGCCGCTGGGGGTAATCCGTCAAGGAGCAGTGGAAAACTGCAGTGCAGCGCCCGGGGACCCATCTCCAGATGTGGAGCCAGGCTAATGGTTAGAATCACCTGGCAGGAGGATTAACTTAATGTGCATGTTTTGGGTTGACAGAGGTATAACAGTTGAAATCTATAATAAGTTGAATTAGAGAATCTGGTTGAAGCAGCATTAGAGAGAAAAGTGGAGCTGGAGCATGAGGAATACTCCCACAAAGCTGAGAAGCAAAGGTGAAGGTAGGTCTGCCTGATCAGCAGGTTGGTCCCTGTGACTGTATCACTAAGTCATCTGGTCATTCATTTAAACCACTATTTATTGGGTTTTGCTATATGATCATACCATCTCTGTTGTGCAGTCTTATCTGTCCATTCGTAACAAGTAAATAGGCTAACCGCACACTCGCTAGCGCCGTTGGCTAGTGCTAGGCTAATGTCAGCAGCTTATGTATGGTTGTTAGCTATACTGTTAGTGACTGGACTTTGAGAGGATCTGCACTTTCCGAAAACATAATTAAAGGGAAAGAATTACCTTAGGGGTGTTCCATGCATCGTTTAGGAACGAGTCATGTATGTCCATTTGTTTATACGCATATTGAGTAGCCATGTGCTTCTGGTGCCGAGCACATACAGCACATGATAGAACATACATATATGATAGAACTGGAAAAGGCTTTACACGTCGATATGGCTGAATTAAGATAGCATGTGCCTGCCAGAGTGAAAGTTATTAGGTCTGTATCTACTGCTGCTGTTGTTTTGTTTTTTACTTCAAACGCATGTTGTTAGGTCTAAAAATTGAACGTGCACGTATTTCGGAAATCAGGATTTCTTTATTTGTATGCGTTTAAAAGCACAGTTCACAACTTTGAGCATCACAGTCACAGAAATGCTAACAAAAACTAGTGCACAAATGCTTTATAATGAGATGCACAGGATTATTTCCACATACTCTATACACACACACATTACAATACACTGAAGGAGGACAAAATAAATTTCATTGCAACACTAGAAGAAAAAAAAAAACAGGTATATGGGCTTTAACTGCTAGACATCATATTTACACTTTCTGGACTGACTCTTCATGCGTCTTTCCCCAAGTTGAGCCTAAATATACTTCTGTTAGTTGTTGTTGCCTGCTCTTACACATACACCGGTTGTATCTGGATTTCATCAGCTCTCAACAATCCTGCTCCCAATTAGCGCTCAAAGAGAGAGGCAAGTGAGGCAAGAGCGCTTTAAAGTGTGGCCTGTCGCAATCACTGTTTAAATAGTGATTCTGAGAGGTAATGACACGGGGTGGGCACTATCAAGACAAGCAGTATTTTAGGCTGGTTTATCTTTAGGCCATTACTCACCTAAGATTGATGACAAATGTGGAAATCTTAACATGCTGGTCAAAATCCTGATAATAGTGCTTTACTGGAGTTTTTTGTTTTTACACCAAGTGAAGTAAATCTAGAAAGGTATAAGGTACTGGTTTTCAAACTGGTGTGGTACTTCTTCAGGTGGTACTCGGGGTCATCTGTAATCTGCAAACAATTTAATCTATAGTTTAGAAATGCATTCAAATTAGGATTTGTTCTGATTTATACCTGGTCTAGACCCAGTTTAGAAATAATTTAGTCCAATTTAGGTTTTTAGAGCCGAGTTGATGTTATTTTATGAGGTGGAACTTGGTCTGAAAAGTTTCGAAAAGCTATCTATCTATCTATCTATCTATCTATCTATCTATCTATCTATCTATCTATCTATGTCTATTCCACTTGAAAGACTCTGATAGGTCCGTTTCGTAACCAGCAGTGGTTCGGACCAAGGACGTGCCGCTGTGTGGCAGGATATGTAGGGTTTTTTTTTCCCCCACACATCCGTATGATTGGCTTAACAGTGCATTAAGGAAGGCGGGTACTAGCCTGTGCTTCACCCAATCAGCTCACTGAATGTCCCTCCTTTTCACGGACAGTTTGAATGGGAGCCATCCCAGATTGATAACGTGCAGAACTCAATTTAGACTGCTACACGCCAGGTTACATACACCAGTCTGCGCAAACATCAGAAGGAAGTCAGGTGAAGTGTCCTGCCAAAAGACACAACAACAGCAGTGGTAGGAACTGTAAACCATCTACTGCACTGATGTCACCCTGTATTTGTTTTTCTGAGTTTTTGCTCTACAATTCATGACGTCATTACAATTGCAAGATGCTGTGATACAGCTACAGTATAAACCAACCTATAAAACTATAACTACACTTTGAAAAGTGTCTTCTCTGTTGCAGCATATTGTAGAATACAGATCGACTGGACGCTATTGTTCAACATTATGACCAACCAATGTGAAGTGGCTACAATACAGATTTTCCTTTGCCTTGTTCTGGGGTTATAACTAAAATAAACAACGGGATAACAATCTGGAGACAAAAAAATATTGACTAATATGCTTAGCAATATATGATTATGCTGCTCAATTTGTTTATTGCCTCAGCCCACTGCCCTTCCCCACACCTCAATCCCCCACATTACAGCCATTTACCTAATTGGATAAAACGACTCCTGGATGAAAGCCAAGGGGGTTTTATAGTCCATGTTTGTGATTTGGATGTTTGATTATAAGCTCTCTTTGATAATTACTCCCAGTTTGCTAGCAGCCATCCAGGCCCGCTCTCTTTATCGGTTCCTCACCATGCTGTGAGCGGCGCTGGTGTGTGCCCAAAACCATGCAGCAGGCTGTAAAAGGTACCACCGCGTGCCTTCTGGGCCCCACATCATAGGCGTGTTTCGTGCCCAGTTTACCGAGGCTAATTATCCTTAATTTGAGGTAATGGTGTGATCAAGTGCAGGCTATTATCACAGATCCCCACTCAGCCTCGCATCTCTCTCTCTTTCTCAAAGTGCTAGTCCTTTAAAGACTGTGGCTTTGTTGTCTGTCAGCTGATTGGTCTCTTGTTTTTTTTTCTTCACTCCATGTCACTCACTTGTGTCTAAAATACTGTTATTGCATCAAGGATTCCTGATTGTAAGTGAGCAATCGGCGGGCTCACCTGTGCCGGCCCTGAGGGGTCCTTGAAGCTGATGTGGTTATCAGCGCTCTAAGAGGGAAGAGACATAATCCATTCTGTGGCTCTTGGGGGTCTTCCATCGACCTTGGCTGTTCGCACCAGGCCTACCCTCACTCTAGCCCTGCTGATACCGACCAACTCCATTACCGTGCGTCTGCATGCCCCGGCTCATGTCAGTTATAGTGCTTCTCTACCCACAGGGCATTCGCTGGGAACTCTGGGAGCGAAAGACCCCTAGGCCATGCTGAAAAGTTGGAAATGACTATAACTAAGTCCCCTAGTAAGAGCTGCACACCTCACCAGACTCAAGTCATTATATGGAACACACTCTCTTAACTGTGTGATGTACACAATTAATCCACTGTGTTTCTCCGTTGTTTAAGGTTATACTCACTCTATTGAACAACTTTAGTCAATTTTCAAATTAAAGACAATACCGCTTGTTAAATTAGTTTTGACATTATGAAAAGTGCTGTTTCCTCCATTTTAATTATACCCACATCTCCAGCTCTCTCGCAGTCCTAAGAAAGAGCGAATTCATATCAAATGGTTTTCACTTTTTTGCGCACATGAAACACGCGCACACATATACACGCGTGCACTCCGCATGAGTGATTATCATTGTTCTAATCCCTTTTTTATGTCCCTCCCTATTGTTGGCTGCTCTTTGCCAGGCAGCATGCAAATGTGGTGGGTAATGAGGAGAAGTAGGCACTGAGGAAGAGGGGGGAAGGAGAAAGAGAGAGAGAGAGGAAGATAATTTTGATGCGTCTGAACAATCAAAAGAGCAGCACACCCCCAGTCTTTGTACTTTGTGTTTTAGCTGTGATTGTGTGCGCAGTGTTGGTGGGTGGGACAGGCAGTGCTGTGTGTGCGTGGAAAGGGGGGGTGGGTGCAGGAGGGGGCTGCTGCTGTCATGAGTCTGACAGATATTGAAGATAATTGTCCGCTTTCTTCCTTGTGCCTGTGTAATTCCTGGGCTGGCGCGGTTTGAACAGCTCTCACCTGGGCAGCACAGGAGGGTAAGGCGGCGTCAAGTACAAGGCTAGTTTTGTTTGGTAAGAACAAGAAGGAAGGATGTTGTTAGTCAAATGCAAATGTTTTGCCCAAGAGATAGCCAGGGTCCTGGAAAAGCAATGTGATATTAAAAGCGGAGCAGGAGTTTAATATCTAATATATAAGGCAGTAAAAGTGTGAATATTAGAGTTCAACTAGTCAGTATTTGCTCATGATTAGTAATTGTAAAACACATCTTCGAATACTTGGTGACAACTTATAGGAACACAAGACTGCTCGTGCAAAAACAGTGTCGCAGATAGTGTACACAACGAAGATCTGTTACAGGTGTTACATTGGGAGGAATATATTTGAATGGTAAAAACCCAGGAGGGGATTATTCAGCCATCTCCAATCCAGCATGGAGGGCATCTACTATTAATGAGATGCAGGGATTCAGATTTCCAGTCCAGCTCCTGGCTATGCATGGGAGGCCTGCACTGCCAAACTTTCAACCTGAGGGAAAAAGAACTCAGGTGGGCTCTGGTCAGCAATTTGTGGCTCACATTTCAAGCCCTGTTCCTGATTTTTGGGTTTACAAACAATGAAAGCAAGAGTGATAAAAAATGTAACGGTTTGTGGTCGACCAAACTCTTTCCTAACGCATTTCTGACATCCCAAGACGTTTCAAAAGCATCGGTTTACTGTCACTGTAATGGGGGCCATGGTGGCGCAGATGTTCGGAAGGTCGGAGGTTCAAATTCTTGCTCCTGCAGGTACAGACTGTCTTTTTGTCCTTGCACAAGACATTTCACCCACTGCCTGTATGAATGTAGTGTGAGAGTGAGTGGTTGGTGGCGGTCAGGTTGCAAGCCTTGCTTCTGTCAGTCCGCCGCAGAGCACTGAGAATGTGAATGAATAATGCCAACAGTGCAGCAATACAAGTGTAAGCCATTATTATTACTGTAATGCTAGGTCAATGGATAACGATGCTGTATAATGAGCACAGTCTTTTGTATATACTCAGGGAGGATAAAACAACACTTCAAGAAAAGAATGGGCACAGGGCCTTTAACACTTGTTTTAGAAAAAAAACACCTGCTTGAGTATGTGCTAGATTACGTCAGCAATATTTATATATGAAGTGTATGACAGCACCAACAGTTAACAGAAGTGAGTAATCCCAGGGTCCAGTGCAACATTCCATACTGTGTTTTTTGGGGCATCCCCAAATGTTGGATGGATAATGCTTTTCTTCTCATGACTAACACAAGGGGATACCCCCATTTATTCTAAAATTCTGACAACAAAATACATTAAAGTACCACTCCCCACTGGAAAAAATATATTACTTACTGCTCAAGCAACAATTGGAAAAAAAATCTTCATTTTTAATATGATCCAAACCCACTTAGCTCGCTACCAATTTATTAAGAAAAATTAAGTCACAGATTTTGAACTTGGGCTTAGCATCTGTTATTTTCCACTAAATTCAAAAAAGCTCTGGAATAGGAAACGACCAACTGTGTCCCACTTCTTCTCTGTACCAGACTGCCCCCTCCTCCTTTACAGAGCACGCTAAAAAACTGAAAAATGCAGCCAAACACAACAATGGTGTGTCCCTCTGCTCAGCAGTGTCTAGAAGGACTGGGCTGCTCTCCAAGCCTGTGGTCACTGGAAACACTGGTGACTGCTGGGATAATACTAGGCTTTAACAGACTCAGACTCTCCCCGCTCCACCCACGCAGCTGACAGTCAACACTCACACACACATACATGCACAGACACACATTTGCAAATGAGATTTTGGCTGGAATTGTTGTAAAATGATTAATTCTATATTGCAGGATTCTGATGCAACACCACTTCACATGCAGCCACTTGTTAGTTGACCAGAGATGCACTAGACACAAAGATGAGGGCTTCAAATTTTCACAGTGGGATTTCAAAGTCCACCTAAGCTTCTGATCCCAATTTAAGGGCTAATAAGCTAAACCAGTGATTTTAGCAGGTAGTCCATTTTAATAACCGTCACAAGCTGGATTTCAAGCTACTAAGCTGTAGTAGTAAAGCTTTCTTCTTTATAATTTGTATTGCTCTGCAAACTTTAGGTTGTTCTGTTTTATTATCTGGATCAAAAATTAGTATTCAGTCTGGAAGGGCAACAGGCTTCAACTGTTGTCAAAATCCTAAATTTAGCAAGCTCTAATAGCTTATGAATTAATATCTTAATAAACAATAAAGAGAAGGCATTCTGCTTTCTGTATGTATTTGGTAATAATTTCAAAGACATCTAGATTGTTATCTTACACCTTGTTGATACGATTCTTGAAAATGCTACATTGATACGTATAAAATGACTAAACAAAATGTGCAATAGTTTCACCTCCTGATTCTTGAAGCAAACTCTCCTTAAGCCCCTCCCTCTCCACTCCCCCTGCTCTCCTTTGCTGCATAGCTGTTGTCAATAAAGAGACAGGGAAAAAAAGAAAAAGACCGGGTTGCACCATGCTGTTGCAGTGAAGCTACTGTATGTCAGCTGCCAGTACCTTGCAGTGAAGGGATAAAGCTTTACCAGAGATCAAGTGGTAAGGAAAGCATTTCTTGGATATGTAGGGACTCAGGAGGAGCTCTTGGGAACAGTAGGTGCTGCAGTGCTAAAGCTAGCCACTGGGGAAGAGTCAGAGATAACACTCCCCGGTTATGTTTTAATGAGGAAATAACATTGTAACTATTGACGTCACGATTCCAAGATTATTGTGGGGAAAAGTATCGCGGTTTCACTATTATTGGAATTTAGAGACTATGTAAATAAATGTGTAAATAGTTGATTTCCATGCGCTGGCAGTTTCACTTTGGTTCTTAACCTGACATATCAAACACAGCGCAGCACATGGTTCTTTTGGGACTATCCTTTGGCCACATTATGTAATTATCATGCGAAGATGGATACGATTTTCTCTCTGCCAATAAGATTATTTATTATTTAACCTGCTGCGGACTTTAGTATTTTTGGTGCGCGCTGTGTCAACACTTGAAGACATTACATCCGCCTTTACCATTGAGTGCACTTCATTTGGATACCTACGTCCTACGCACTATGGCTCACTAGAAACGATTTACCGTGGCTCTTAAAATTCTTACGATTAACCTACTGCAAGCTTTTAGAACCGTGGTATTTGTAAAACCGGTTAATCTTTACATTCCTAATTGTAACTAATTGTAATGATTGTGATTGATCAATTTCAATCAATCAATTTATTTTTGTAGCGCCCAATATCACAACAGGAGTCATCTCGGTGGTCGGTGTGGGCAAAAACAAATCAATATCAGACATCAAGAATGATCACAATAAGTCACGCACAAATGAAATGTCACAACCAGATGTAATGTAAAGTAAATAAGTAAATCGGACATAACGAGCTTAGAGTATCCCTTAGACCCTCCTCCCACGAGCCAATAAGAGACCCACGAGCTGTCAAGTCTATTCATTTGCTGACAAAGCTTTTTGGATAAAGAGCGAAACGTCCTACACTCCAAATACAGAGTACAGATGAAGACTGAAGAATCTTTGCCTGCCATAATAGTAATGATTAAAAGGTTTTGTTTCACAGGTACGTGTTTGTTTTTGTATCTTCGTACCATGCTGTACCTGTTACAATGGACCAAAGGCAATTTGAGATTTTCCCTACCCGCAACACATGATATTGTTAGCACAGTTGTGGGTCCCAGTGGAGGTCAGCGTGCGACTCCTGTACCATGTGAGGCAGTGCCTGTCCAGGACTCCATTCAATCAATGGGCTGCAAGTTCATCCTCTAATTACTGCAGTGGGCGCCCCTCGCCTTCCCTCGGCAACTTATCAATAACACACTTCCACTTCTTCCCCAGGAGCCATAAATCTGTGGTAGTGAGCCTCCTTCAGTCTCCAGTAAACGGCCTAGAGGAAGCCTGGACACACGTGTTAACAGCCGTTGACAGCTCGCCCCCCTCACACTCACAAACTACGCTACAAGGAACATGTTTATGTCTGCGCGCTGGGATTGTACTGTACCGCCATTTGTCTCAAAGTTCTACTTCTTTGGTCCAAACTGTGCCTTTTCGTTGATTCAAAGACCCATGCAGAACTTTTTAATGGTTTGCAATTGTAAGTTACTGTAGGGTGTCCATAGCAGTAGTAAAAAAGGTGGTAACATTTGGATCTAGCAGCAATATTCATTTTGCAGACTAAAACAAGTGAAAACTAAATATTAAGTAGATCTAAAACTATCGCAATAAAATTTAAAGCTAATAAAAATGACCAGGAGGGCCAAAAAGATTCAAGATCCCTATTAAAGATTAAACATCCAAGAAAAAAGACTTGGATGTAGTACTTTTTCTATTTCCTAAAAGATCCCTGCAACATGATACTTTTGTAGTACTTTTTGACTGACTGATCACGGTTAAGAATTTGCTTTGCTTGATGTTTTGTAGACTAAAACTAGACTTAGACTAAAACTAAGAAAAAAATATAGACAAAGGCTGAAATGTAAATGGAATTTTTGTCACTCTCTGAAACTAAGGAAGAAAGTGATAACCGAAGAGCCATTTAGATGTGGCATCTGTATATCAATTAAACTTATTTGATAAAATAACTAAATGACAGGGTAACCTAGACTTAGACAGACTTTATTGATCCACAAGGGGAATTGCGTTGTGACAGTAGCTCAAATCATAATCTTAAAGCTTCAACAGTAGACTGTTTGCTAAAAAGTGAATTGGCTCCATTGCAAACACAGGAGCACCGGTGTCCCCGAGTGCTGCCGGGAAGCTCCAAATTTAGCAGCAGTTGGTTTTATAGATAATGAAAACTAAAGAAAACTCAGACAATAATGGCTAAAATGGGTGTTATGAACTGCCTGAAAAGCCACAGAACCTCTCTGCTCTGTTTTTATCTAGAAGCTGCAGATCCACTGAGGTGACACAGGGAGAAAGCCAGCCCAGTCATGACTCCACTCCAGTTCAACACATTCACAATAGTCTCACGGGCACAGACACTCTGCCCATTGTTCTAAGCGCTACTTTTCTTTGTTCGGCGGAAAAGCAACGCACAATGAGCTTAATTGTAAAGGTCCCAAATTCATTCAAGCGAGCTCCTCAAACCAGGTGAGGCAGTCAAATTACCGGGCCGTCCTCTGCCGTCCCGTCCCGCCACAACAGGAGACAGGGACAGTAAATGGACAGCGCTTTGGGCAAGGTGACGAGCACAGGGCACACATGGACAGTGTTGTGTAACCACTTATCATCGGAATTACAGCAGAGTGGTCAGATCTCAGGCAGAGGGCACTGGGATAATAGAGGGCACGTGTCGGAGGTACAGTATACCACTGCGCGCCGCTTCTTAAGTCCAGAGGGATCCCCACAATTTTAATTCAATGATAATGACTTCTGTGGGAGGATTGAATAGTTGTCATACTCTTGCATAGTCAGAAGCCCCACATGATCAACAGTGTCCAACATTCAATGGAGAAGAAATGATGGTGTCCCGCACTGAGCAAAGGTTTTTTTTTTTTTTAGGTATTTTCACTAATAGACACATAACATAAATAAATAACAAGTGTATTTGATTCTATTTGTATATAGTGTGATATGTGGTATGGCTTTAAATCACCATGAATAATAGTGATTCTTAATAATAATTCTTAGTTTGAAAGTGAAAAACTATAGCACTGACACAAAAAGTATCAAAATTCCGAAAATTGCATCCAGGACTCCTAATACTTTCCAGTTTCTTACTCAATAAAAATATTATTTCTCTGTGTAAAATGATACGTCTGGCTTGTTTGGTAAATGCTGTGGTGTTGTAGCAACGCAGCGCTGTCTATTTTGGAGATAGTCTTGAAAGTGTGTGTTTGTGCGACTTGTACGGTGTCTTTATGTGTTGCACGGCTGCTTGGAGACGTGTGTTGCATGCTCCAGCAATGTGCAACACATTAAGTCCTGGCAGTCCCTCCACATACATAAGTTTGATTCATGTCAACAGTAGTACTCCAAACGAATGGTTGTCTTTCCAGGAGTTGCCAAAGATGACTCATTTTAGCACTCTGCATAGAAGGGACTTTATACACTGTGTTGTGCTGGACAAGAGCAGGACCAGTGATGGACAGTGGGTTTACATAAATAAGACAGTTGACCTCCCTGTTTGCAGCAACTAAGTTTCAAGTTGGATTTATTGGTTTTGTAGGTCCAGTGCATAGTTAGAGTTCACTCTTTCAGGTTATCCGTCCTCAGAGGTGTATAGAAATTGTTAGGTCGTGTGATTTGTGATTTGTTTTGGCTCATACTGTTAATCAATCGATCAGTGCTAGTGAGAATTAGCCTACTTTTCGCCTTGACCCCTGTTTGTATGGTATATGCTGTTGTGTGTGTAAAGGAGGACAGAGGAGGAGCAGAGGAGTGGAGATGGTCCAGAGAGCCCACGTCGCCCACAGTCGGAGGCCAGAGTTCTTAAGATGATCAGTGAAGGAACTGGACACGGCCTGCTGTTATTAACACATCCTCCACACTCCCCCTCACTCTTCCTCTCCCTTTCACAAATCCACACAAGGTACTTTTCTCTTTTCAGCAGCACATTAGGCAAGTACCTTTTATTAACTAAAATAAGGCTTGCCTATAGTTCAAAAATCAAAAAGAAAAAAAAAATGCAGGGGAAAGGGTAAAGTCATGTTTGCTGATGTAAAGATGTTATCTTTTCCACTGGGCAGTGTATCTAAGGTCAGGGACTCCTTAGAGTTTAAAGTATTACACACTTTTCTCTCCTTCTGTATGTTTTTAAAGAAAATAGCACCTGTATGCGGCCTCCTGGAGCGCGCTGGGTCAGTGGATGTTGTTCCTGCTGTTGTTTCAGGTTGTCATGGTAACTGTCGTCCTTCTGCTCAGGGGCCCTCGGCTTGGCTTTAGGGCCACATATGTATACAGTCCCAAAAAACTCTCTTTTTGAACATCGGATGGAGCTAATCGAGACACCATGTGAACTGGTGTCTCTTTTTTCAAAAAGATAAACTTTTATATTGTCTTTAGTTGGGACAATACTTGTTCATGGACACACATGGGACTCATGAATGTAGATAGGCCATGCCAGGCTACTTTGCATCCATTGTCCCACATTCGCACTCACAAACATACTACTTCCTATTGTACATGTTTTTAGTGGTAGGTGAAACCAATGCAGACACAAGAAGAACAGAAAGGCCCAGTCTGGCCCAGGGATCGAATCCGGGACCTTCCAGCTGTAAAGCTCAAACGCCACTGCGCCACCGTGCTGCAAATTTGATATTACTAAAGAACGCATTATTTCTGTTAAGTTTAACAATATGTTATTTTTTCCATGTATTGATCCATTCAATTGGGAACGTCATTACAGATTACAGTCTCTTGTGAGTTTTTATGGCCATTACTTAATTCATTTTTATGTCATTGACAATTGGAAGCTACATATCTCTGGGTGACGTATTTCATTTCAAAGTGTCCCGGAGCCTCCAATGGTCCCATATATACATCCTCCGCCCCTCCCCCTTCACCAGTATAATAAGTTAAAGTCTCTCATTACAGGCCGAGTATCTCCTGGGAGCACTGTAGATGAGACCCGGCCAATGCTCCACCTCCTGCCTCTGTCTTCTGTCCTTCCTCAGCCTATGTCCTACCACGAAACACAAGCCCGCAGAGGTCATGGTGATTGACCCCAGTCGTAAAACTCAAGCGTGATGCGCGCTCACAGGCTGCTGCGTGTACAGTGTGGGGCTATAATGAAGCTTATGTTTGTGAAGTCTATATGCAGTACATACACCTTTTTAATGTTGTGCATAGGCTGCCTAAAATGATCATGGAGACATGACACTATGTGAATACAGCTGTTAAAAAGGAGATCTGGTACAAGTTGGCCTTTATCAGTAATTTGAAACAATGTTACTTAACAGCAATTCAAAAAATATTTTAAATTGAGTTAAATCAGTTAGTGTTCGTGTAGCCCAATGTCCTTGTTTATTTCAGTGCACTGCAGAGAACACGAGGCGAGTACCGCGTGGGAGACAGCCGATCAGTATAGTAGGGACGAGATGCACTCACGTCTGGGGGGTGATGGGGGAAAGCTGTCTGCTCTGACCTGGAGTGGATGTGCAGGAGAGGCCGGCCTACTGCTCCACTTTGGTGTTTGTGTGGCAAAGTTTAGGCGGAGAGAGAGTGCTATCAGACTCGGCCTGTCTCCACAATCACGTGGTGATTGACAGATGGAACAACACATTGATTTGACTGAGATACAAGGCCCTTGCAGCTGCAGGGGCCCGACGCTACTTGCGTAGTCTGCGTAAAGGAAGCGCTGGCTCTGGTTCATTAGGTTGAAAATGTACCATTTTCTACATCATTTCAAAGGAATTGAGAATGACCGTATTTTATGTTTTTGAATCCTTATACAGTTAGTTATGTAATTCATCAGTAAATTTATTAATTTGTTTGTCTTGACAACCTTATTACACTCTTGATACCCGTCACCAGAGAGTCACCCATCTATCAATATGTATGTCACGTCTACAAAAGGTAGTTAAGCGAATATGTTTCCGGTAAATAAATTATTTTCTTTTATTGTGATCAAACATCTAGCCTCCTCACAAACAGCGGTGCTTTGTACACCTGCTTATTTGGGCAAAGTCCCCCCCTGGCTGTCAGCTGGATGGGAGCTATAGGAGGAGTGGATGTAGGATCTGAATGTACGATCAGGAGGGCCACCACGGCAGGCATACAGAGGAGGAGGAAGGACAATAGAGGTGAGCTGTCCTCAGGGGAATCTACTGAGCTAAATGAAGATGGCTGTGTTCTCCAGTTGAGAGGTCAGCACTTAGCATTCACCGTTCGGGCTCTGAGGAAGCCTTAGCATTTCAAGGTAACGCAGACCAAATATCAGAGTCAGACATTTGTGTAGAAAAGCTAGTAAAATACTGGTTTATAAGCTCCTCATTGTTAATACACTGAATGTCCCCATGTCCTAAGTAAAGGCTGTGTGTGTGTCAGCGTGTGCTAATGAAATTCACTATCGATCCTGGTAAAATAGACTTTATACATCATTCATGCTCTCTATCAATCACACCCTGCTAAGTTTTCCAAAGCTGTTTGTTTTAGAAAAGGGGAGGAAAAACAAAACTCCAAGCAGTGCAATAATTACTGTGAAGAGATTGTTTTCAAGACTTTCCTTTAGCCTTTTCTCAAGGTGTAACAAGCTTATCTGTCAAAGATAATGTCTATTGAGGGGACTGCTTAATTTGAAATTGATTGAAGTTCTTTTTGGTGGAGGCAGAGGAAAAACTCTTTTCCGCAAGACCTGATTGAGACTTGGATTTTTTAACAATGTTGGAAAACAACAGGTGAAATCAACACTCAAGTAAATAGAATGTAACGTGGGCAAAACTCAATTACAAGTAACAAGAATACACTCTAAAATAGACATAGGTATTCTTTACTTACATCTAGGTAATTGATGCAAGTAAAAAAGTTAAATGCTCAATACTTAATAATAGGTTTGAAAATTGAACTCAAAACTACTAAATATCCAACAAATGAATTTATGCAGAGCATGATTTTTGTAATTTCCGGGCCTGCGTCATCATGACATACAGTACATCCTTTAACATTAGCCTATCCTCCCAATATTTGCTAAAAGTGCCATCCTCTCTTTGTATATTTGTGTTGAAACAAGAAATGTCCTTTGGGGTGGATACAGACAAAAAGCAAAAGAAAATAAACACCGGACGTGGTAACCTGACACAGGAAACCCAGTGAATGCTGGGAGTGAGCACAGAGCAGCACTTCCTGTCAGACAGCACAATGGTACGAGTGGCCCCAGGTTTCTAAAAGGGGCCGCGGTGTAGGGACAAGGAAGGGCAGCCGCCGCGCTCCGGTCCAACACTGATAAAACCACTGATACGGATGGCATTCCTCTCCTTCCAAACCTCACCGGACAAATATGTGTGGTTGCTATGGTTATCGCTCTACTAAACAGTCCAATGTGACTTCACTTGGAGTCATATGTAAGATTTAGAGGGATTAAACGGGGCGATGATGGCGGATCGTCACATGAGGAGGGTCTGAATACCGACACAGGTGTCGTTGGGCAAGACACTTGGCCCACCTTGACTAGAGCTTTGAATGCCTACTGTCAGAAGAAAAGAAAAGGTACAAATATAGTCTCAATGTTCCAAAAAGACTCAACTTGACATACAGTAGGACTTGCCCTTTGTGACTTCCTCTCAAAACTTGAGACCAACGGTCAGCCATGACTTGTGGTAATACTGTATATTTATTCATTTTAGTGCATCTCAATTATCAAAGACAACAGGATTTACTGTGTAAATCCAGCACATTTATTTACATATTGTAATTAGCCACATGCCCAACTTCAGGTTTTAGGGACGCAGGGCAGTAAAAGGCAGGAGGAATCCCAGAAAAATTAACAATTTTGCTCTATAGGTCACATTAGTAAACAAACTAGTTCACTAATAAAAAGTAAAATTCAAGGATGTGATTATTTTTGTGAACTATTGGCACCAGGATTTCCAAAAAAAACGCGTAACATGACCTTTTCCTGCACACAATGGGAACATACTGGAAATACCCCAGATTGTGTTATAAACTGCATTTTACTTCTTCTCAACCAAATTGTAATCTTTTATGCAAATACAGTATCTTCAGTTAAAACATTTAAATGACGTGTGGCTTCTTCTCCAACTTGTGAACAACCTTGACATGCCTGTGTTTTTTGCACAACTTCTGTCAAAAACATCTTTCAGGACTTTATGAAAGTCTGCCGCGTGGAGGACTTTTTTTCACTGGTTCCGCCACCTGCCTTTCTGAGAAGCCTGAGACAATCTGCTCACTTTAAGTCAATGCTATTCACTGCATCTAGAAGGGAATGAAATAATAATGCACATTTTAGTAAAAAGGTGAAAAATGGATGGAAGAGGAATAGTTAGCTAGATTATAGTCAAAGAATACAAATGAAGTAGACAAATTACACTTGCCCAATATGTTTAGTAGTTTTGTAATCGCATAGACACACAAAGGACACACGTAGATCTTTAAAAAATGTGTATGAAAAATGCTATTTTGTAAATAAACACAGAAAAAGCCTGCAAAATGATTTGTTTTCCTGTTAAGATGAAGAAATAAGTGGATTTTTTTTCATTTCAAATCTGCTTCAGTTGTTTGTTGCCAGGGCCCCAGTCGGAGAGTGCATATCCAGTCCCAGGTGGCCCTTACATCCACGGAGTCATGCATGTTCATTTGCCCACACCTATTTGCAGCATTGTCCATTCAACATGATTATCACTGGGTCACACCGCCTCCTGTCTCCGGGACTTACATGAACCAGTACTTCCTCCTGGGAAGGAAGTGTTTACCCACAGCGCAGGGTTACATGACCGCAAGGAGCTCAAAAACAAGTATTGAAAGAAAAGAATAAATGCTTTGCATTAATTCAATATTCTTTACAAGAAACAATCATGAATGCATTCATTGTTTCATCAAATGCTTTATGGGAGTTATTATATACGCTAGCAACTCTGATAGTGCTAAAGCATGCAGACAACTTACTTACCATAATTACTATCCACAACATGCCGTTTCAATTTACAATGCACATAAGTGTTGAATGACCAGAAGTTCAAGAACAAAACTAACAGTAACCTGCAGACTCCTCTCAGGAGAGGCTGAGGATGATGGCTCACACATGCCAATCTCTCTGACACATTTTTATTTTGTTTTTAGACACATTTACATAATTTTGTATTGGTTAAATTATTCTTATATCATGCGTTGGGCCTGGTACTGTCATCATTTCATCATGTCAGTTACATATGGGAATATGGAAGTATTGTTTGCTGCCAAAAACTATTTAACAACAAAAAACTACAACTGGCATTAAGACTACTACTGCTGCTTTCACAATACTCTACCACTTTATCTTCTACTACAACTACTCTATGAATACTAGTCTATGGCAACTGTTACTACATTATAGGGCTGCACGATATATCGAATTTATCGTTATATCGAGATTTTAGTGCCGCACAATAGAGGATCAGACAATATCGATAATAACGTTATACGTGCATCACTTTTCCCGCCGCCATCCCTCCTGGAAATTTGCCATAACGCCCCGCGGGGCCACGTCCGCCAGTCCACCTACGATGCAGCCTAAACTGTCCTCTATCGGTGCTGGAGTTGCGCTAATGTCAGCGCTACTTTCAGCGCTAATTTCAGCGCTTCTCTCCATTCATTCCTTGCATCTCTCGTGCTGTGGCGCCTCTTCTCCGCAGTTTCCCCCGTCTCTCTCGCTGCTCTGACACGGTGCTCCTCAGCCTAATTGTCCCCTGTGTTGTCAAGACACTCCACGCCGCGGCCGCTGTTTGAGCCACACTGTCTGTCACTCATTACGGGTCGGTCCCAAACTAAAACAGGATGAGTCTTCCGCGAAACTGATCACGGTGGCGTACACACGCCTACATGCGCGCCCACGTGCAAGCGCCCCTTTGCGGGGCTCCCGTGTGGTCGCCAGTGCGAGGCTGGACCCGCCGGCCACAAAACATGAGCGATAACGTGGAGTTCAATTTACAGCAGTAAGTTTTCATTTAAGCCCCGCCCCCTAGAGCCAAATATAATGTACAGCCTGTGAATAACATAACTATGCCTAAGTGTTTAAAGAGGGCCTAAATGGGCGTGCCAGAGCCGTACTCCACCCACACCAAAAATTTTAAATCTGCTGTGAAAGAGGCGTGTTCGCTAATCCAACTCCAACTGGCAACGGGGGAGGAGGGGAGGAGCCACAGTGATACCACAGCGTTAGAGAGGATGATGAGGCGTGGCAGAGCTGATGACGTAAATTTCTACCCACAGCAAAACTTCCATTTCATCAGCTAACTGCAAAATTCAAATGGAATAGATACACATTACAAGTTCAACCTCTAGAGGGCGTTAGCCACTCGGTTTTAGGCATAAAAGGACACTTTTGAGCAGGTTTGCACTAAAATGTCAAAATATTAACTGGAACATGTAGATAATACTATTACACACCCATTTACAGTTTATCAGCAAAAAAAAAGTTGGTTTGGTGTTTAGTTGTTCTTTAAAAACACTAAACCCAAGAAACTAAATCTTTAATAGTATTTATTTATCATACATTTTGGTTTATAGTTGTACTTTACCTTAATAATGTCTAAAATCTGGATGTGCTAAACTTGATTTGTAAATAAATCAGCTCCATGGCTCCGATTAGTGGAACAGACTGGCTTTATTTTATTTGTATTAAAAAAATAATAAAATCTGAACTTATCTATCTGATCAATCTCGACTTTTCATCTCATGTTTGGTAATTCATGAAAACAGAAAAAACAAAACATATTGGGTTAGACTCGTAGTTAGACTCGTAGGTGCTTTTCAAAAGCGCGTCATGCAGCGGTGTGGCCAGAGCAGGCAGAGCACCCAAAACAGAGTCAATTTGGGAACAGTATTTTGGCTCCTGACAGTTTGGACATTTCAGAGAAAACATGCACAAGAAGAGCATAGAGGACATGGCGATATGATGTGCCACTCTCGAACACACGAGCAAGGTCATTTAGTGACATTTTTGCCCCAAAGACACAAGTTTCACAGACCCCTGCCACTGATTGTAGTTTTGAATACCGGTCATTATGTACCTATGGGAGTTTACACGTAAAGAGGGATACAGCTCTTTGTATCCCTGTAAGGAATTTACAGCCACTTTGGTAAATTCCTTACAATTCCAATATTTCCCAGTTAAATCCAGAGAGATAAAGCCCTTGAGTGTCCTAAAGTTGTCTCAGTTCTGTCAAATCCAAAGCCACATCACCATATCCAGCCGCTGCTCTAAAGCAAAACTGCACAACGCCATGTGTTTTTGGTCAATTAAACAGCACCATGCAATCACCAAGATATCTTTATTCATTTCATAAATTGTCCAACCCTAAGAGAAATACAGAAGAAGGAGGCTTTATAAACATTGACAACAGTAATCTAATCTGTAATAGGGCTCCCAACCCACCCAACTGTAAGGTTAACTTCACCCACTTCACACTGTGTTGGCTCAATTAAAAGTGCAGCCTGCAGCCAGGAGAGCTAGGACCTGGAGTCTTGATCTCTGGCCTAGACTTTCAGGGAGGTTGGAGCTCCCTCCAATAGCCCTATAAAACATCTGACCTCTTTACGGCAGATTAAAGCGGTCAAAATGGTACTTCTCGCTGGTATTTTCTCCCCATAAACTGCGGGAAATGGAATTTGTTTAATGGCATCTGATGCATTACCCGTTCAGTAGCCTCCTCTGTGTCATACTCCCTTCTCTGCGCTGACCCATCCACTTGTAGCAACAAAAGGCGGTCTTTCTCTCATTCATACAGTGCGGCGTATAGTACTACTGTCAGGGTAGCCATGGCAACGCGCTACTCAGACGATCTCATTACTGGCCCTTAGACGTTTCTTTCTCCAAGGAATTACCACTTTTCATTATGATTTTCAAGCTACCCCTCCCTCCCCGCTTTATCTGAACGCACCCCTCTCTCGCCCCCCAAAGGTCAGATGTCCTCCATGGTGCGGAGAGAGGAAATCTGTAAAAGCGTTAAGGCCTATTCAGACAAAAAATACCCCATCCCCACCCCACAACTGCACCCCACAATCACTCTGTCCCTTTCTATAGCTGCAAAGAGACATGCCAGAGGAGAGGGGGAGAGAGAGGGAGAAAGAGAGAGAGGAGTTTTTTTTTCTCCTTTTGAGCACTTTTTAAAACCTTTTTTTCCGCCCTTCTCCTTTTCTCCCCTCAAAGAATTCTTTTGTGTGGAAAGTAGCTCCTTGAACTGATGATGGGATAGTCTCTGTTGACTTTTTTAAAATGTTACTTTTCCACAATCAATAGTACCAAATTGCAGAAATACACACAGACATTCACACCATCCGCAGGTCTCACCATTCTCACATCTGACACCGTTCACCAATTAGCCCTCTGAGGACTTGGGAAATTTTTTATTGTTATTTTCACCTGGTATTTTTTTGTTTTATTGCTTCTGAAACACCTCCTAATGGTGCACCATCAAGTGCTTGGACTCTTTATTTTCATAACAAATTGAACTAGTATCATCTGAATGCTGTATTAGAGTCATATCAATGAAGTAATCATGATAGAAGCAGAAAAATAACCAAAATATTAGGCGAAAATTGAATTTCTCACCTCACTCTTTCCCCATATGCAAAAAATCAATGACTATGGCTGTGGACATTAGAAAATGTTTTGTGGGTTAGACCTGGCCCAGGAGATGGAAGATAAAGGCTGTAGATACTGTAGAAATGTTTATTTTTGACAAAAATCACAAAAAAATGTAGGCGCTCATAGCACTTTTTTGATTATAATTCCACTAAAATATGCTTCTATAAACATAGAAGGCTATAAACTTGACTTTCTATGTGAAATCTGTGTTTATTCACCATATATTCACATTTTTGAGAAAAAAAAACAACAAAAAAATTGTCCTAAA
>OMNZ01054990.1:26422-42104 GCA_900303255.1 Lesueurigobius sanzi | reverse complement strand
CCGCACGGGAGCCCCGCACGGGAGCCCCGCACGGGAGCCCCGCACGGGGCGCCACGTGGGAGCGCATGTTAGCACCGCGTGCCTCAGTCAGAGCGTCGCGTGCCTCAGTCAGAGCGCCGCGTGCCTCAGTCAGAGCGCCGCGTGCCTCAGTCAGAGCGCCGCGTGCCTCAGTCAGAGCGCCGCGTGCCTCAGTCAGAGCGCCGCGTGCCTCAGTCAGAGCGCCGCATGCCTCAGTCAGAGCGCCGCGTGCCTCAGTCAGTTCGTTTGCCGAGGCTGGCCCTGCTACTAACATATAATGAGGTTTTAAAGTCAGTCTGTAGATTGTTCTATGGTGATGTCGACTGAGCCCCGCCCCCTGCTGCTATTGGTCAGCCTCCGTCACAGTCTGAGTGATTGACAGGAGAATTTAACCAAACACAGTGAGGCGTGATCAGACTAAATCATGATACAAAACTTTGTAGTTTCTCCTACTTCTTATTAGGAGACATAATAAAGTAGAAGGCTGTAAGGCTGCAAGGAGAGATACATTTCAAAAGTAAACAATGTAGCCCCTTCCTTACTCCCTGTGCTTACACTGGCTGCAGTGTGGGTTGATTGACAGGGCGCCCAGAGAAAAACTCCTCCCATTGGTCAAAGTTATGGCAACAGAGATTGTGATTAGCTGCTGAGATCAGTAAAAAGGAAGACTTTAGGAAAACATCATTTTGTAAAACTTACTGTACATCTAGATTCAGGCACAGACGGTCAGTTACATGTGTTCTTTTGAGTCTGTAATACATTTAAACTAACAGATGCTTGTGTGGGTCTGACGGGTGTTTTATGGTCCAAACACAGAATTCATGGGCAACTAATCCATCACCAATTGTTTATGCAACAATATAATTTAATTTAAAGAGTTTTGACTCGGGCTGTGCAATAAATCGAAATTCCAGAGACCCGTCCCAAAGTGAATATACTTGATATATTTGCACTTTTATAATTGTCCAAACAATATCTTTTGCATTATTTTGTTAAAAAAATACAATAAAACACATAATCATTTGAATAATTGGGATTTCAATTATGACAAAAATAATCCTGATTATAATATTTTCTATAATCGAGCAGCCCTAGTTTTGACCTTTTTTTTTTTTTTTTTTAAATGTGTGTAAATTCCCCACAAGGTTCTCATTTAAAGTTTACGGGGAGTTTCCTGGCCCTACTTTCTTTCTTTAAACAACTGAAGTTTGTTTACATGAGTGAAAATTAGTACTTTTCTGATTCGAGGATTGTAAATGTAAATGATCGTTTTGGGAGTCGTTATGGAAGTCACAATCAGCTCGATTGTGGACATCTCCGAGTAGAGTCCGTGTGAACGCAGCATTATATTCTGATGAACTCACTTTCCCCTTTCATCGTGCTCAAAAAGACATCGCAGCCACAAGTGACCGGATAAATGTGCTTCAGACTTTACAGGGACAGACTGTTCTGCCAAATGGACCTGAGCTTTGACCGTCAGCGGCTCTGACGGCTCTGAACTGCAGGGGGCGCTCCACCTCAGTGCGCTCTCTGCTCCGACAGACGCCACTGTAAACTTTAGCGACTGAACTCCAGCTTCAAACAAAGTGACATCACACGGTTTCCTCCAGTCAGGTTTGAGATGAGGTCTTTATGTCCCGTAGGAGGAGCAGCTGACACCAGGGGGCGCTGTGGTCAGACGAGGAGTAACTGTCAGACCTGAGAGAGAGGAGAGTTAGACACAGGAGCCACGTTTAATAAGCAAACAAATAATCACAATTTCAGTTATGACTAAAATAACTGATGTCTGTTTCCTGTAATGGAGCAGCCAAAGTGAATGTTGTCGCATCCTAAGGGAATTTACAAAAGCATTTCCTGAATCTTCTTCAACCCTCTGCCGTTTTCTCACCGGGTGAAACAGCAGCGTGCAGTCGTCTCGCAGCTGAGGCGTTTTGGCGCAGACTCCGGACGAACTTCGCAGATATCCGTTGACAATTTTCTGGTCCAGACGCAGCTGACGAGGAACGCTCTCGAACGGCTTCGGATCCAGGTCCAGCACCGCCACCGAGAACGAGAGAGTCCGCGAGGAGAGGAGTGGACACAGGCTGAAGGAGAGGCAGAGAGTCAAACGCAGCGGTGGGAGGAGTTCAGGAGCTGCCATGTGTTTGTGGAGTTTAGAGACGAGCGCAGTGAAGTTCTTTTACTCTGAAAGTGCTGACATTAGCCTGGATATGTTCTGATATCATTGTGTGTGTGTGGTAAGACGTCAGGTGTGTTGTTTTACTGCAGTGTGATGTAACTTCTGCCTTGTGTTACCAGCCCGCCGCTTCCTATACGAATAACTTGAATAACTTTGCACATTATTTGCGCTGTTGTTTTTAATACAATTGACAAAACGGCCTTTTAATTCAATGAGAACGATGAGGAAGAGTTACAGAAGCTTCTGTCAATGCGGCGATTAGAGTGATGCGTGCGGCACGTTTCCCCGTTATTACAGACATAACGTAATAAGTTCATTAGAAAACACGAGTTCAGACTCTGAGAACACCTGTGTAGTGTTCTATGAAGCCTGTGCTCATCGCGCGGAGTGAGAGACCAGAAGAAAGAGGGAAGCGAAACTGGTGTGAGCCCAGCGGAGCGCGGCTTTGATGCAGGGGCGGAGCAGAGAAACTCAGGTTCTGGGGGGCACATTAACTATTGAATTAAAACAAAAAAATAATTAAATTATTGCATGTGATCCCATGTAATTAGGCCAATTTCTACAATTATTGTTGTGTATTTTCTATTATTATTATTATTTTTATTTGGGGGGGGCACCACCAAAAATTTCTGCTTAGGGCACCAAAATGGCTAGCAGCAGCCAGCGGTTGTTACTGCAGTATGATTCACATTGGATTAAAATCACCTCGGGACCTCAGGTAAAAAGTAAAAATTTCTGACGTCCTCAGAGTTTTTATTCCTGTGCGAATCTGCCATGTCAGTAATTTGGAAGGTAAAAATTCCCCCTAGATTTACCTACAGTTATTCTGCAAACTCCAAGGTCCGACTCCTCAGGTGATTTTAGTCCAGTGCAAATCAACATGTTGGAGTTTTTAACCTTCGTACGGAGTTTAATGAAGGAAGCATTGATTCAAAACGTCTTTTTAACAGTACATCAATGTCGCCATTTAAGCTTTATTAATTATATTACTCCATCAAAGCATTACTCAGACACATTTCTGTTTCCTGCCTATTCAAAAAGTATAAAAGAGGAAAAGAAACAATGGCGACAACATGGATGTGACAGGGAAATGACCACGTTGTCATGGCAACGTCAGACAAACCAAAATGGAGGCTCTGAGGAAAAAGTTTGGAAGAGTTTGATGTAAAGATTTGGAGGACGCTGCGTCAGAGCGATCGGAATAAAAGAACGATTGCGGCAGTTTGATGAAGCGAGCTCGTGGGTCACATGCCGCGCGTGTGGCTACTACAAAACTCACACAAATAAACCTAGCCTAAAGTAAAAGTAGCGTGAGCAAAACGAATGAATAAAAGGATCGTCGTTCAGTCTTTTCTGAGCATCATTGTTACAGTCTTCTTTTCTAACATTTCATGAACAAAGCCAGTCAAAATTTGTAAATCACCGACATTGCTTTTCCCGTGTGAATGTCCATAAATATTCTTGAGGTCCGGAGGTAATTTCAGTTTTACAGACGTCCCTAGGTAATTCTAATCCAATGCGAATACAGCTTTAGTGGCTGAGCTCTGGTTGGTCATAGAAAACATTAAGGTATGTTTATGTGTGTACAGTATGTATCGTTTGATTTCTACACCACTCAACCTGATTCCACTCTCCAATTGTCGATATTTTGTCTGCATTTTCTGCTCATATGTGATGAGGACAGTTCTTTCTATTTTGGCTTTTGAAAACAGTCTGGAGCCAGCGGAGGACAGGGTGGCGCCATGGAAGCCACTCTGACATTTCTCTATCAGAGGGAGACAAAGCACTGTCCAAAGACACAACAAATTGCGGTATAAGAACACAAGGACATTTGGAGCTGCCTAAAGGAAGAGACAACTGCACTTAAGATGTCTGTGTTATTCTGTATTCTTTGTTACCTTTTTCTTGATTAAATATAGAAAAACTTACTAGCCTCAGTCCTGTTTTTTCCACACTATTTAGTCCTGTGCATAAACATCTTGGATCCCAAATGTTATTGCTCACTAAAAATAAATTATACACCCCACATGCTTGTGGGTAATCTCATTAGAAAAGCATGCTCTTCTAGTTTCTGGAAATATGTGTATGAACATTAAGTGCTACACAACTTGCACAATATAATTGAAAACTGTCAAAAAAAATGTTTTTTTCCCTCCATTCTGGGGCAAAAATGTGAAACTATTACTTCAAAGATTGTATCTTAATTTAACCGACTGGCAGACAAGGCCATTTTCTGCAGAACCAAAGCAGGTGTTGTACTGACCCCTGCTGGTCGTCGTCCTCCTCTGCGGTGGGCATTAGTGTGATCATGATGGAGCAGTCCTTCGCCGTCATCGCTGCTCTGTACTGATGAACCTGTGAGCAACACAGAGTCAAACTTTAGGTAGGACCTCTAAAAAACCATAACCCTGTAGACTTTGAAATTTTGCTATTCCTTTTGTTGTTAAATCAAGATGACGTAAAGTAGATTCAGATTCTATTTTTTAATCCAAGGCCTGACATTACACATTATTTTTCACATGAACAACAGCAGAATGAGAAGATGCTTTGGTTTGTCAGACCTTGGCAGCAGCAAACTCCACGGATCCATCGTCTTCTGAGGGACACTTCTGGATCATCTCCAGAAAAGCCTCGTCGTACGGTCCGTCCACCTGCAGCCGGCTCCTGGAAAAACCAAGGACAGATCCTTTTTTGCACGAGTACACCAAAGAAAATTCCTAGTCTGTGAAACCTTCATTGACAATGGCAATAAACTCTATTCTGATTCTTTTTAGACTCCGCTTTGGTTACTTAAAATGTGAACTTAAGGTTTATACAGGCAGCTGCAAGTCAAATTTACTGACCAAATATTATGTGTTTAATGCCACAAATGCAATACATCTGTGCACATTTCATGTCTTAAAATGTGCAAATATTCCATCGAACAGAGGCATGGGGGAAATTTGAATATTCAAAAGTGAACTGGACACAACAGGAAACTTTGGAGCAAAAAAAAAAATCAGTCAAAACTGCAGCTGTGTGTGTTGGGAGGAAGACTTTTGGATTTTCAATGAAATTATGCCGTAAAAATAGTCAAATTATTTTCCAATAAATTTGGATAAAAAGCTATTTTGAAACCCTGGAAGTTATTCTTTGGTGAATTAGTGTTAGTGCTTTTCATTTACATCTTATTTATTTTAATTTAAAGGCGCATTGTGGATCTTTTTATGCAACCTTTAGTGACCCAGTGGCTGTATCAGTGGTAAGCACAGCACCTTTACTTTTCATCCTCTATGACGCTCCAGGATCATTTTTTTTTTTGTGGGTATCTGGTTGGTTTTCTCTACCGATTCATCTCCATGGCAACGCAGTGAAAACCTACCAGTCGCCCTAAAAAATAAATCAATCCTGGAGTGTCACAAAGGCCGCTGTGATGGAAACTAATGGAAAACCACCATGACCTGGATAAAAGCTCACAGAAGTCGATTTTGTATAATATCTTGGTCTAAATACCTCTCCTTGGGAAACTGATGAAGGTGCTGCTCCACTCGTCTGTAGAGAGGAAACAGGCCCTCGATGTCCAGAGAGTCCAGGAGCTGAGTGTGAAGGATCCGAGAGAGGACGCAGTCCGACGGCAGGCCGAGCGAACCTGAGGGGCCACAGCACAGGCATGAGTATGATCATGAGGGTCTAAGGACAGGGGATGCCCCAGCTCTATTAATATTCACTCATCGTCTTTCTTTTTCTTGTGAAGCCCTGCGAGGCGACTTTGTTCTGTTTTTCTACAGCACAGATGGGCAACTGATCTGACTGGGGCAACAGTTTATTCAAATGTGCTGAAATGAGTTATAATTTTATAAATAAAGAATCTCCACAAATTCTCTAAAAATGTCCCCAAGAGGAAGCAAGATTTTAATAGCCATCATAGTCTCAAAAGAAATCTGAGTGAACCACTGTAACCATTATCATTATCAATTTTTCCAATGATGAATTTAGGACCTTTACTCCACCTGAGCGGGTCTCGCTACTAGTTTAAAATGTTGATATTAATATCAGCAAATATCGGATATCGATATCGGCAGAAACTTTTCATATCTGACCATCCCGTATTATTCTAATCTTTACTAAGAGAGTACATGTCTACATAAACAAACAGTGCGTTGCTATGGTTACAAGGCAAAGAGCAGTTAGTGGCAGCAGCCAGGACAGAGCAGGAGGCTCCCACAGAGCAGGAGGCTCCCACACAGACCAAAGATCTATTTCCACTCCTGAGACTAAGGTCGCATTCACACCTGAGACTCTGTTCGACTGGGGACCAAAATTGCAACATTAATTATTTTTTTCATCTGGTGCGGTACGCGCTCAAAGCATTTTTTACCATCGAGCTAAAGCTTTTAAATGTATTCTGCCCCTCACCAGTAGAGGACGCTGTGGCGGGAATTAGCCAAAGACAGGACAGAACAAGATGTTCAGCTCCTCTGTTGGCCAGAGATCTGTCACTACAAACATGGAGCGGGATTTATGTACAGTTTGGATTTCTGCACTGGATTATCTTCTACTAAATATATCTGACATAACTCTGGACTCAGCGAGAGCGACTGAAGAGGCTCGGGCCCAACAGTGTGGAAACTAAACAAACACGAACCAGACGCTTGTGAATCCAAATGCTGAGATTTAGCTCTGTCCAAACATGGATAAACCTCTGGTGTCTGGGATTAACAGCCGCTGAAAGGTACAACATGATCGTGTTTATTTATTTAGCTTGTTACAGTTAAAGTAAGGTCTGTTTCTGTCACTTGGAACTATTATTTTGGCTGTTTTTGACCCATTTAGCCAGAGCTAAACTTTGTGACTTTGTTGTCTTTATAAGTAGACCTCAGAAACGATAATATATTTCCGCATGGTCATATTTCTTTCCTCTCCTACAGTCTGTCTGTGGTATGGTTGACCCGATATCGATCGCTGTTCGTGGCGTTTGTTTTGATGTGGACAGTCACATGACCTCATGGCGCTGGGCACTTCCTGGTTTTGGTCCGCTCTCTGGTCCAGTTACATTCACAAATCAAATGATTCGAATCAGAGTTTGTTTAAATCGGACCGAGACCCGCGTTTTCAGTCGGACCAGGATCCGCTTCTTTGGCCTGGATCAGAGTCCGAGAGCACGTTCACGTCGCCACAATCGAACCCTACTATCAGACCAAACAGGCCAGGATTCGGATCAAGAGGGGGTTGTGAATGCACCCTAAATGAACACATTGAAGAGGTAACAGAACCTTTCTCTGATATTTTTTCTTGGGTTCAGTCAGTGCAGACCATAGAGACACATAGACTGACACACTCTTGCACTTGCCAGCAGGCAACAAAATTGCCGCCCTGACCACTGAGGTCATGTGAGTGAAACCCATGTATAGACCCTTTCGTTGCTTACATCATCAGTGACATCAGCTGGAGGCAGGAAGTGAGCAAGAGAAATAAGATTAAACTAAAACTAGTGATAAGTGTAAAACTACAACTACAAAATGTGGTCCTGTTGTGGCTTAAGGAGCAAGGACAAGAGGAACGACATTTGAGACGATAAAATAAGGTTTTATCCGATATTTCCAACACTAGTTAGACATTTGTTTACTGTTACTATGACAACAGGTACAATGGAAATGAGAAGGGTCTGGCTGCAGACGATGGAGGGCCATGTGACTAGTGGAGTTCCACAGGAAATGACGTCACCTCCACAGGACAAAGCTAGCTTAAACTGATCCAAGCTAATGCTGAACCTAACCCTAATCCTAACCTTAAGGTTACTGAAGTTCACTAAAGTCGTGTTATTGATTAATGATTTTAATTAAAAGTCGCCAAAATAAAAGTGGAGGTGACACTTCCTGTGGATCTTCACTCCTCCATTGTCTGCACCCAGACCCTCTTGATGGAAATAGATAGGGATCTAGCTTCCCGCCTCCAGCTAAGCCCGGAATGTTTACAAACAATGAAAGGGTCTATTCAAGTCTTTTCACCAAGTACCAACTGACTTTTAATTCCCAATTTCTGAATTAGCTTGGTTGACGGTGGGACGAATTCCTGTTACAGCTGCATGGTTTTTCATTAAAGCGCGGCTAATAATGTGAACGGCAGTAAAAAAAAGTAATATACAGCACAAAAACTGACCTCCCATTAGAGCTTTGATGCAAATGGAAACCATGGCAACCAAGTCAATTCAGAAATTGGGAATGGAGTCATTATGGAGCATCACAGTCTCGCCCACCAGGTCATCAGTACAAGCCCCACTCTGCTGCCGGGAAGTAAGAATCCCATTCATTTTTGTCAAAGGGATATCGAAAAAAAGTCAGTAAATTCGAAAATACTTTTTCTTGGATTCTATAGACCTTTCTCGGTCATGTGACTTGGAATGGAATGCCGGCCTGTTGGTTGGCATTCCGCTGATCTGCTCCATCTGCTGCATGTTATTAGGTGTTCTTTACAATGGTGTTACTGGTCTTGACACTCTCCAAGACAGTTCAGCTCTTGAGTGGTCAGGTCAGACAACGATATCTGAACAAATGCTCGTTTGTCGGAGCTCAGGACCCGTCATGTGACTTTTGCTGCCCACAAGACTAGTCAGAGCATAGAGATATAGCATGTTTTGATTTGAATTGCTTGCAGCAACCCATTGTTGCAACATAAGTTCCGCTGCCGATGATGTCAGCTGAGAAAGGTCTATAGTCACATGTAAGTGACAAAAGAATGCATGAACTCAATCTTGGTTTCGAAAAAACATGGTTTAACAGCGATATTTCGATGTCATTGTCAATGAAGGTTTCACAGACTAGGAATTTTCACAGACTAAGTAACTACATTACTTAGTCAGGTCGACACTATGTGGTCCCCAAGGGGAAAACTAAGCGGTACAGGGATAGTTTTGTACCTGTAGCAATTGCATTCTTAAATAAGGGGGGGTAGGGTCATATCTACCTCATCAACCCTGTGAGCTTATCAGACCCCTGTTACTATAGGGATTTTGTTTTTAGTTCTTGGAAGTCTGTAGATCGCGTGCGCTTTGTAGCTTACACTGTTTTTCTTGTTGTGTATTTTTATGTGTTCAGACTGCTGTTTTCCCTTCTGCAAACAAATTTACCTTCAGGTACTAATAAAGAAACCTTGACCTTGACATTACCCATTATGCTCGGCGATCCCATGGAGGCTGCAGATGTGTCAGCACTACCAATTCATGCATACATTCTTGCTTTTGTCACCTACATGTGACTATAAGATCGCTTTATCACCACATAGCTAGGTGGAACCCAAGAAAATGTATTTTCAAAGTTTTCGAACTTTTTTTGATATCCCTATGACAAAAATGAATGGGATTCTTACTTCTGGCAGCAGAGCGGGGCTTGTACCGACGAGCTGGTGGGCGGGACTGTGATGCTCCATTTGGGTCACTACAAGATCTCGCAATCTTTGTTTATTTACCAGTTTGTATGGAATATTTGTTTGTTTTCTAGGCTGCCTGCAACAAATACATTTAGGGGAGACCTGGATGAAGTTAAAAGTTGGCGCTGCATATTTTATCTGCAAAAAAAACAGATTTTGAGACAAGTCATTTTTGACTCTTACTTAAATCTGTGTTTTAGGCATTTAAATTTGCTGACAATGTCACAAGATTTACAAAATATGAAAATACATTTTCTCCCCTCTTTTTTCAGGCTAGCTTGCTGCTACAATTATCTGAACATTATAAATAGGGGCAGGATGGGTATAACGCATAATTAAGCAGGTGTTACAACCCACCCCGCTAGTGGGGAGAGTTGTAAGAGAGGTACTCTTTAGTTTGACATCTTCTCATGGTGTTCGTGATTATAGGAATCTTATGAGCTGTGTTTGTAGCCAACAAATGTAGGTATTTTGTGTAAATGTTTGAGAGTCACATCTCAAACGATCAGTAAGTTACAGCCCTCAAGCAAAAAGTGTTACCATGTCTCCTTAGCAGATTTATGGCCAAGACCGAGGCGAGTCAGACAAATGTTTGTCATCCTTCATATGGGCTTTGAAAAATGCTTCTCTTTAAACCTCCTCCGCTCTTCAGACGTTAAAGTGCTTATATGGTATATTGAGGATTTCACCCGCTAAAGGTGGTGTCTCACCAGTGGAGACTCCGAGACTAAAGGGCCTATCTCACCAGTTTGGAGACCAGTTCACAACCTGGGGTAGACTTGAGCCTCGGAGACGTCTCTCTTCTCCGAGACCAGCAGACACTCGATTGTCTGCCAGGTTGCGAACTAGTCTCCAGGCCGGTGAGATAGGAGCTTAACTCTTGGAAGTGTTTGTCGCGCCAGCCATGTCAGTTCGTTTTCTGCCAACCACTCGCACATGTCAACAAAGATGCTCCTACAAGTTGGTCCCATTTACCATCAAAATCTCATCTCGTGTGATTTGCATCTGCGCTTCTAGTCACTGCCTTTTAGTTTACGAGAGTTTAATGGATGAATGTCTCGGCTGCTGTCCCACCGCTGAGTGTGAAATAAATACTCACTGTGCCGTTGTTGCTCTCTGTTGAAGGCACTGGCCTCACAGAAGCTCCGCCCCTCTGTATGTCTGTGGGAGGAGCCTACAGTGCTGGCCCCGCCCCCACTCAGCAGCGCTTTCACCAAAACCTGAAATGGCAAAAACGGTAAACGCATTAAATAAAAATAAAATAAATCCACTAAGTTAGAGGGAAATAACAAGGCGTAATTGTCAACTTTAGCAGTTCTAATTGGGCACTAAAATGTTCTGGGCACTAAAATGGACTTCCTCAGTGTCCTGGAGAAAGTATGTGGAGAATGTCGTCAGCAAAGTGGAACTGTTTAAATAAACTTACAAATGGGAAAATTGAAAGAAGCTAGATTAAGACGGGTAAAGACCTGTTCTCTAAACAAGTTGACGAGTGAAGTCTCTCTTAAACAAAGCTGAAACACTGTGTGACATCATCAGCGGGACGTGTTTAATACTGGACAGAGAGGACACGCCCACAGAGTCTGAGCTGCAACTGAGAACGAGTCTGAACAGTTTCCCTTTAACAGATGAAGGATTATCTGACAGATCTGACATTAAGTCAAGTTTACTTTAGGATTCATCGTCAACAACAAACTCCTTTCAGTGTTTTGTTTTAGCCATTAATTAACCCTCAAAGAAGGATTGATATTAAAAAAATGTACACCCCCCTCAGCATTCTCAGCATCTTAAAAGGGTAATTTTCTGGCCTGGTTGGTACAGTCAGATGTCAGAGATTTGTTTCCAAGTCAACATTTATGTAGTGGCAACTTTAGTTTAACACCAGCAAGAGCAGGATTGAGGGACGGAGGGATGCTCAGCAGAATACCTCGAGCTGATTGGGAGAAGCGCCGCTACATCCAGTTAGTAAAATGCACAAAGTCTCTTGCTGTTCTTTCTGCTAAAACAGTTTTGATGCAGCGACTACGCAGCCGTCCTCCTGCTTTGTTTTACTTGGCATTGGCTCGGCACTTTCTTGCGCTTGGATACTACCTGGATATCCCGCCCTAAACCACAGTACTGCCACTTGATTGGCCCAAACCACAGCAGGTTTGGTACAAAACTGAGGGTGGGAGCCGTACAAGATGGATTCTCATGTGTTTGTGAACTGAAATACCACGAGAATTCAGCTGCAGGCAAAGGTTAGAAAGCTTTAACAAAATGAAGAATTGATATATTTTTTAATTTGTTTAGCAAGTAATAATATTTTATATGTATGATAAGAGAAGAGTCTGACCTTTACAATTGTTTTTAAAAAGTAAAAAAATAATATGGGATAAAACTCAAAATGACATGACATTTTTTCAGGTCACTCAAAAATACGTGCCTGGAAAAGTAAAAAAAAAAAAGTTTCAGCTTTCTAAAAAGAGCCTTTAGTTTAAAAGTGGAGGGTAGCTGAAAATTATGTGCTAACCATGTCAAAATACAGATTTCTAGTATTTCTTACTTTATTGCCAATTTATCTGATTCCTGGACCAATCCAAATGAAACAGACTGTCACAACGTTCAATGTCTTCTCTGTCGTCACATATGAACTGGTCTAATTACTTTCTCATAAAGGGTGATGTTGGCCAGCAGAAAGGACTTTCAGCCAGAAGAATAATATGGCAGGTTTGTGAATCGAGTCACTACCACATAATGAGCAGTGTAAATTTTCTTTTTGAAAACTTCTTTCAAAAATAGTTTTTTCTCACGTCACATCAATGAGGGGTTTCTCTGTTTCACTCAGTTTATCAAAGTCTGGATGTTTCAGAAAACATTTCACAAAAAGGTGAAACATCACGGCTCCATTTAAAAGCCTGTGTGTCTGCGTCGCCGGGAGCCATTCAGCTGATCTTCTCGTGGTGCTGTTTGGTGCATGTGAACAGGAGCAGTATTGTGCACAGTAACCACACTGCGACAATCCCTTCGAAGAGCTGAGTACACAGTGAACATAGTGATGAAGGTGTGAATTTCAATCTCAATCAATCAATCTTTGCTTATAAAGCGCTTTTCATACAAGAATGCAACACAAAGCCCAGTCCCGTTCCCCCATTCAACCCCCTGGCCCCCGTGAATATTCACCCAAATAAAAAGTCCCTGAGCAGGGCCTTGTCGTTGAGGTTGTTGTGTTTGTACCTGTATAAAGCCACTGAGCAGGGCCTTGTTGCTGAGGTTGTTGTGTTTGTACCTGTATAAAGCCACTGAGCTGGGCCTTGTTGCTGAGGTTGTTGTGTTTGTACCTGTATAAAGTCACTGAGCAGGGCCTTGTTGCTGAGGTTGTTGTGTTTGTACCTGTATAAAGTCACTGAGCTGGGCCTTGTTGCTGAGGTTGTTGTGTTTGTACCTGTATAAAGTCACTGAGCAGGGCCTTGCAGTTGCTGAGGTTGATGCGTTGGTGAGGTTGGTGAGGTCCACAGGTGAAGTATGGTCTGAGTTGATGTAACAGTGAAGACACAGAGTCCGAACATTCGTCAGAGTCTTCGCGATCACGCTCTCTGCTGCTGTAGATCAGCTGCCCGCCCTGAAACGCATTCAAACATGGACTTAAAACGAAAAATCACAACTTCTCCACGGACACAGGACGGCAGAGAGGATCGAGGGAGAATGACGGTTGGTTCAAGTGACCCGTAATCTAAGATAGTTCATCATTTTTTCATCATTTTTCAAATACCAAAGGAATACAGAGAGGGAGAGATGAAGGAGAGAGAAGGGGAGGGAGAGAGAGAGGGGGAGAAGAGAGACGAAGGAGAGGGAGGAAGGAGAGAGACGAAGGAGAGAGACGAAGGAGAGGGAGGAGAGAGACAAAGGAGAGAGACAGATGGAGGAAGGAGAGGGAGGAAGGAGAGAGACAAAGGAGAGAGACAGAGGGAGGAAGGAGAGAGACAAAGGAGAGAGACAGAGGGAGGAAGGAGAGAGAGGAAGGAGAGAGACAGAGAGCGAGACAGAGAGAGACACAGACAGACAGACAGAGAGAGAGAAAGACAGAGAGAGAGGGGAAGACAGAAGAGAGAAAGAATACACAGACAACAGTTGGTTGAGTATAAAAACGAAGATTGCAGTGTCAGCCTGATGTTTAAGGAGCTAGATAAGAGGTCAAGAACTCCAAAAGTTCTGAAAATATCCTCTAATATTTTGGGTGACTTATACAAATGAAAAGAAGGATCAAAAGCATGTGAACTTCAGTGACAGTTTGAAATGGCCTCTTATCATTTAAACTCACTGCCAAAGGAACAGGTCTGTGCTTTGTTCATGTGGAGAAGCTCCATGAAGCTCACAACATCATTAAATATATTGTAATACGTACAATCACGCATATGGAAAGCTTTTGGCTCCAGGCGTACAAACGGCAACTGACCTTGAATATTTTAAAGTTGTTCTGCGGTTCCTCTATCAAGTGTCTGATGGCGAACTGCATTCTCTGTCGGTTCCTGAAACCAAGAGGAACCAGGGTCAAAGTGATCCGTTGCATTTAGTGGAAGTGACTGCGCAGAGGAGAGACGTTTCTATGCGAGCTCTCAGTCGTCCAGGAGTGTACAGCAGAGGAGAGGGATCTGTCAGAGCAGCGCTTTTATACTGAACTCGCAAACGCGCGGAAAAGATCGAGGGCAATGATAAGAAATGTGGACACTTCAGACGAAAAACCTGTTGTTGTGAGATGTGAGCCAGAAAACACGTGCAAATTAAATCCACACTCTTCTTCATATTTTATTTAAAAGTCCAATACAAGAAACAAAAACAACTCACCAGGATATTACTGCGCACATGTCGAAGTGCTCCTATGGTGTTATTACGCCTTCCGATATAGTACCACATTTTATCCGCTTAGAAAATTGACAGGTTTAATTTTGTGTAACTATACTTGGATCATGTAACTGTATTTAAATAGGGAAAACGTAGAAGAGCTTGGTGGCTTCCAACTTCACCCCCATTTGGTCCCATAGGAATATGCTGGGAGAGGCGAAATGCTAACAACATCTTTGGTCTGGTACGCATCAACTCGTCTAAGCCCAGGTAAGAACATATCTCAGTATGGATGGCCTGTTCCTTTAAGGGACAAAACTAGACACAAATCTCCAACTTGACCACTGCAAGAAAAATCCATGTTTCCACCTTTAAACACTGTGGAATAGTCATGACACACGGAGAACATGTTCAGAATCAAACCTGGGATCTTTGTGTTTTGCAAAGGCTAACCACTCTCCAGACTAAATCGAAGCAGGGTTTCATTTTTGTAGAAGGGAAAAGGTGGTAGTGGTAGAGTGTACTGACCCGGAGAAGAGGTCCAGGGGGCAGTAGAGGCTGCGCTTCCTCCACATCCCGCTAGAAACCTGCAGAAGAAAGAGATTAGGGTTTAGTTTAGGACGCAGAGGAGGAGGAGCAGAGGAGGAGCAGAGGAGGAGAAGAAAAAGGAGGAGCAGAAGAGAAGAAGAGGAGCAGAGGAGGAGAAGCAAAGAAGGAGAAGAGGAGGAGAAGAAAAGGAGGAGCAGAAGAGAAGAAGAAGAAGAGGAGGAGAAGAAAAGGAGGAGAAGGTGCAGACTGGTTTAGACCCGCTATAGAAGGGGGGGGGGCAATGGGGGAAGAAGCAAGTAGGCGAGGAAGGAAGCAAGGGGACGAGGAAGGAAGCAAGGGGACGAGGAAGGAAGCAAGGGGACGAGGAAGGAAGCAAGGAGGAGAGGAAGGAAGCAAGGAGGTGAGGAAGGAAGCAAGGAGGCAAGGAAGGAAGCAAGGAGGCAAGGAAGGAAGCAAGGAAGGAAGCAAGGAGGAAAGGAAGGTAGCAAGGAGGTGAGGAAGGAAGCAAGGAGGCAAGGAAGGAAGCAAGGAGGCAAGGAAGGAAGCGAGGGAGGAAGGAAGCAAAAAGGCAAAGAAGGAAGCAAGAAGGCAAGGAAGGTAGCAAGAGGACGAGGAAGGTAGCAAGGAGGCGAGGACAGAAGGTTAGAGGAGGGTGAGATGAAGCAGAGGAGGAGCAGTCTGACCTTGTAGTGCTGGTGCATGCAGAAGCGA
>OMNZ01054990.1:0-25963 GCA_900303255.1 Lesueurigobius sanzi | reverse complement strand
GGGGAAGAAGCAAGTAGGCGAGGAAGGAAGCAAGGGGACGAGGAAGGAAGCAAGGGGACGAAGAAGGAAGCAAGGGGACGAGGAAGGATGCAAGGGGACGAGGAAGGAAGCAAGGGGACGAGGAAGGAAGCAAGGGGACGAGGAAGGAAGCAAGGGGACGAGGAAGGAAGCAAGGGGACGAGGAAGGAAGCAAGGAAGCAAGGGGACGAGGAAGGAAGCAAGGGGACGAGGAAGGAAGCAAGGAGGCGAGGAAGGATGAGGAAGGAAGCAAAAAGGCAAAGAAGGAAGCAAGAAGGCAAGGAAGGTAGCAAGGAGGCGAGGAAGGAAGCAAGGAGGAAAGGAAGGTAGCAAGGAGGTGAGGAAGGAAGCAAGGAGGCAAGGAAGGAAGCAAGGAGGCAAGGAAGGAAGCAAGGAAGGAAGCAAGGAGGCAAGGAAGGAAGCAAGGAGGCAAGGAAGGAAGCAAGGAGGCAAAGAAGGAAGCAAGAGGACAAGGAAGGTAGCAAGGAGGCAAGGAAGGAAGCAAGGAGGCGAGGAAAGAAGCAAGGAGGCGAGGAAGGAAGCAAAAAGGCAAAGAAGGAAGCAAGAAGGCAAGGAAGGTAGCAAGAGGACGAGGAAGGTAGCAAGGAGGCGAGGACAGAAGGTTAGAGGAGGGTGAGATGAAGCAGAGGAGGAGCAGTCTGACCTTGTAGTGCTGGTGCATGCAGAAGCGACAGACTTGAGTCTTGATCTCCTTCGACACGTGTTTGGACGACGGCAGGAAGCCGCACTTTGGCTGAAAATACATCATTGAAGATCAGGTTACTACTATTGTTAGATTGTTCTGTAGCAAATTAAAACCAGCCCATCTACAGCAGCAGGAGGGTCCACTATTGGCCCAGATGGGACAAACTGATGGAGCAGGTCAGAAGTCTGTTTATATTACAGTGTAATGTAAATATTTACAGTCTTTAAATATTCTTATGAGGTCTTTGGCAAGTTAATTTAAATGAATATGACTCTCCAGACGAATGGAGCCATGGGTACAATGCATACAGACAACAGCACCTTTCACACCTCTGACTGAAACCAGACTGGCTAGCTCAATCAGCATATGACTGTAGCATCCACCACACCTTTTGCTTTGTTCGGTCCCTGTAATTTGCATGTGTTTTGTCCCTGGTCTGGGGTTACTTAAACGGGGTAACTCCAGGTCCGGGGAAGCAATATGAGGCAGGCACTCTGAGTGGGGGGCGCTTGGCCTGTATCCATCTTCTTTTAATTACCTTTCTTATTTTTACAATAAACTGGATCTTTATTTCATCAAAATCTCACCATGGCATCTATGAAGACTGATTTATTCTACAACACCTGTCATATTGTAATTACAACTCACTCTAAGCCACCCACCTCTTCTGCAAATGTTTTCTTCAAACTAAATCTACTTATTAATATTTATGATATTAATATCTATCCAATTTGTAATTCTATGTATAGAATTCTGTATAATCAGAGAAACTCACCTGAACATTTTTGTATTTTACAACTAATGCTGCAGTTCAGACACATTTGACACTCGTCAAAAGAAAAATTTGCCTAAATGAGTTGCATCAAGGGCTCAATTTTGTGTACGATTTAAAGGTTTGTAAAATGGAACAAATGTAATCCTTCAAAAAGAGTCCTTTAAGGAATGTTTGAGGAAATCAATCATAACATTGGACTGATATAAATGTTTGTGATGTCTTTTCTGTTTTACCAACTTTGAACATGTATGAATGGTTCTTATAACTTTTATTATATTTATGTATTTATTAAAGGTGGACGCCTGAAAAACAAGCTGTTTGGCCTTTTTGCCTCTCCCTGTCCAAAACCAATACATAAAAAGTGTTTCTAAACTTTTGACCAGTCGTGCAAGTGATAGGGAGAACATTTGTGGATGTCCCTTTTGGAGATTTCTGATAAAAACACCACAGAATGACACAGATGACAATGTCCTGCGCCTGAGCGAGGGAACAGAGGAACAGACCTTGATTTCGATGCACAGCGGCGGCGGCGTGAGCGTGGGCTGGTGGTACAGGGGCGTGGTCAGGTTGGGCAGGCACAGAGCACAGCCGCTGTAGATGTCCATGACTTTGTTACACCTCCAGGCTTCAACAGAGACACAGAGTTAGAGATTTAATCTAATATATGAACGTGAGGCGAATGAAAAGGGGCGGTACCTGGTCTCTGCTGTTGCACTTTGATTGACAGCTGCCTCACAAACTCCAGCGGTAACTTCACCACTTCCTGAAGAGAGGGAGAGGATTGTCAGCTGTGATTTATGGACTAAACCCCCAGTTTCATTTCAGCACAGGCCTGGTCAGTCAGGCGTGCGCCGGTCACAGTGGAAGGAGTCTAAACTTAGAGTCATGTGATCGACTCACGCTCTCTGAATAACTGAGAACAGGAGCTGAACCTTTAAAGCAGGGATGACTTTAAATGACTCACGATTTATAGAATCATGGGAATAATATTTTAAAAAGAACATCTGATTTTAAACATTTATTTTATTTTTCACCTCCTCATCCCTAGAACCCCCTAAACATGTACAGTATATAATTATGTATTCATTTGCTCCATTTTCTTCCTGTAAGAAATTTATTTTTTCCTGAATTAAAGAGACATAAAATGCAAAATCAACTTCAAGATTTAATCCATGCCATAAAGTTGTTCACGTGTCAAAAATCCCAATGCGTGTTTTTAAGATTTATATAGGAGTGTTATGAGGACTTCAAAGAATCTGTCCAGTAAAACACAGAAGGCCTGACTTCAGCTCTGTGTTGTATGGTTGGACTTGAGTGAAAATGTCTGTTGTTCTTTGGTATTTTGCATATGAACAAATGAGGAGCCCGTGTTTGCTGCAGGTGATTTATTACTGCAACAACGAGCACTGCACAAAGAAATCTAGAAATAAGTCAACATGTTTGAAAAGTTAAATTTGCACTTGATTTGAGAAATTAATTTCAAGAAATCTGCCATTTTATTTCAAGAAAATTAAGATTTTTCCACCTAATTTAAAAAGGGAGAAACTGTAGCCTGGCCAGCCATACCCTCCTCCTTTCTGTTCACAGCCTATTGTTGCACGATTTTGCGAACATCGGGCCGATCACAGACACAGATTTGTAACGCGGTGCTTAAAAGTACAAGTCTGAACACTCAAATAGCGTATCATTCAGAACAGACTTTGTAAAGTTCTAACTTCTTATTAAAATAGTTTAGTAGATCGCCTGTTGATTTGGTAGAAGAGAATTGTCAGTGTGATAGCTGCCATGTTGGTCGAACCATGCCTTTCTCTGATTGGTTAATCAATCTGTCAATCATGCCCTTCTGGACCCACAGAGATGACGCCCAGATTATGCGTCTTGTAAAGCATGTAGTCTGGCTGGCCAGGCAAGAGAAACTGCTGCAGTAAACAATTTTCAGGTTTTGGGCCAGTTTTCGGTCTTTCCGCCTGGTCAACATTTCTCCAGAGAACTAAATGGGCAATTGTAAATTCAATGATATTTGCTCCAAATGCATTTCTCAATATCTCAAAATATCTCCACCAGCAATTAATTAAAGTAAATGTACATTTATTTTCTTATTCAAGTGCAATGCAATGTTTTTTTCTTAATTTTGAGGTTACGGTATATTTTATTGCTGGAGGATTTAACCTATAGTGCATGCTTTAAGTGCCTGGAGGAAACCCATCCAGGCACAGGGAGAAACATGCAAACTCCACACAGAAAGGTCTGCACGGGCCAGGAATTGAACCCGGGACCTTCTAGCTGTGAGGCAAGCTAACCACTCAGCCACCGTGCCACCAACTAAGTGCATAAATACCTCCATTAGCAGATCATTTTACTTGCCCACTCAAGTCAAGGGCAAATCTACTTATTCCAAACAAATTCCACTAATTTCTAGTCATTTGTTTGGACATTATACCTGTTTGGATTTTACATTATTTGCTCCTTGTTTCACTGCTTTGAAGTCTGTGAAGTCCTCTGAGGAGACTCTCGTTGTGATATTAACCTATACAATAATAAACTGATTGAAAATAAATAATAAATTGGTTAAGTAAATGAGTGAAGCTGAAGAAAGCCCACGCAGACACACGTCAACATGCTCTCACCCCGCTGTGGATGAACTCCTCCCCGATCAAACTGCTCATGACGCTGGAGGTGAAGTCCACGATGTTCTGGATCTGTCTGTAGGCCTGCTCCGCCGTCTGAGGGTCACATGATCAGGGCGAGAGAGACAGAGACGAGAGACAGAGAGACAGAGAGACAGAGAGACAGAGAGAAAAACATTTAGCAGGAAAAGTGACTCCGGAAGAATCATAATTTATATACAGAATGTGACATAAAAACTCATTAGGAACGTCGATATCTAAATGTAATCTGTAAATGCCGGAGTGGGGTTCTGATCTGTGGGACTCTACACTGGTGCAGCTGATAATGAAGAGGATTTACCTGAGGGGGGTTTTCTGAGTCTGCTGCTGGATACTTGAGCAGACGCAGCACTCTGGGAATCTACAGGAGGAAAGAGACAAGAGTTACACCCAGGAACAGCACTCCTCTGTGGGCTTCAAGATCTGTCTTCCTGAATCCTCCGGGGAGAAGCATGGGTGCAAATGTTGCAGTTTGATGGATACATGTTGCAGTTTGATGGATACAACAACAACAACAACAGAAATAGCCAGGATTTTTAACGAAAATTAAAGACTGACAAGAGAGTGACATAAACAAACCTAAATAACAGCTTGCGTGTGCACAGTTTCACTTTAGTTTTTCCGTGATGTAACAAACACAGCACTGCACATGCTTCTTTTGGGGCTCTCTTTGGCAACGTTATGGAATTATCCTGGAAATGAAGCTTTCACCTCGACTTGGACGTATGAAGATGAAATTTTGCTCTCTACACTAGGGCTGAACAATTTTGGAAAATAATCCAATCGCGATTTTTTTCCTTCAATATTGCGATTGCGAGCTCTTTAGGGCTGAATGACTTTACCAATTAAAAAAAAAAAAAAAAAAAGCTATATTATAATAAATTAGGCCCACTTACTTGAGGCATTTTGTAAAAATAAACAGTGAATCATGCAGTATAAGCCTAATCATATTTATATTTTCTTAATCTGATTTTTATTTGTTTGCCAAACTATAGCTTTAACACTTTATTGCAATCTGCCCTAAATTGTATTTTTTCACGGAGAGATTGGCCTAAATAGTTATCCTATAGCTTCTCGAGTGAGAGGCTCTGGGCGCTCCAAGAACTGTTTACGCTTTACAAACAGCACATGGCTTAATCGCAGGAGAAGCCAATAGACCGCAGGGTTTTCAAGTCTTAAAAGCGGTTTAGATGTCACGCAACACATGAGCATTGTAAACTTGTGTCCACTCTGCGACGGTTTGTGCGAGCGAGTTTGCAGACTGTTGGGTGTTTACTGAGGCGAGAGAGATCATCGCTGTAGTGAGAGGATGGCTCACTTTGCAGCCAGTGTCCAACATCAGACTCTGCCTGATTTTTTGTCTCAGCTCGTTTTGGTCGTATGACTGTTCCATTTTTAATCTTTGTCTCTGTCACAATGTAAAATCTCTGACCTGTGTTTTTGAGCTATGATTTAAGACTCCCCCATAAGAGCGGTCGCTCGTCGCAGACGGCCAAACTCATGCAGTGACACTGTGGCTGTAGCTGCTAATAGATCCAGTATCCGAGGAATAAGCTTCGTTCTTCGCGGTGGCAGCATTATAAACGCTGTTATTTTCACTTCATGTGCACCATCTACCACGCATCTTAAATAGAAAATAAACAAAAGCACATGTTGGAGCACAGGCAGGCGTTGCTAGGGTTGGGTACCTTTACACGATACCAGTATGGTATCGAAAAAATAATGAAGGTACTACCGGTATCGAAAAATAAATTGGTACCGAAAAAATATTTTTCTTAAAAAAGCAAATTTCTCTGCCTGGTGGGCCTGAGACTGCACTAAAGCAAGTGACTGAGGCGTTTCAGCTCAAATAAATTATACAAACACTGAAAGAATCAGTGTTTTATTGAATAAATGACCCTTATTGTGTTCAATTTGGCCCTGGAAATAAAAGGGTATTGTTTTTTGACAAAGTGTGTGCGGTTTCATTTTTTGAAGTACCAGTTCGAGAACCGTTGAAGCACCGGTACCGTAAAGAATATACAGAGTAGGCACCGGTATCAGATAAAACCCAACCGATACCCAACCCTAGGCGTTGCTGGATGCTTCATTCATCAACATCAATGGACCCACAGAGGACACGCTCGGAGCTACATGTGACATAATCGCGTACCTCTGCCATTTGCAAATCGCACTGTGTAATATCGCCGTAAACCGTTCAGCCCTACTCTACACATTGGATTATTTTACGTGTCGCTGACTTCAGGTGTTTTTGTGGATTTAACATTGGACCGTCTCTTCAGTCTTTACCAGTGAGTGTACTCGTTTGGACACACATGCACTACGGCTCATGAGACGCACCAGCGGCCCAAAAATTACTGTATTGAATGAGAAATTACAAAAAAAAGTGTTAGAATTAAGAGAATTGATGCTGATTTTTACTTTTACAGTACTTATACCTGTGAACTGGAAAAGTGGCTGCTGAGTGGCCAAACCGGTCAGCACTGACACAGAGGCCATTATTTTGGACCAGTGTCAGTGTATTATGACCAAATGTAGCCCTCTCCTAGATTATGTGCTGTGAACTATAGGGGGCAGCACTGACTGAATTGAAAGTGTTTTAATATGGTTGTAAATAGAGGGATTATGGTCTATGTCACTTGGACACAAGACTGCGCATGTCGCCTGCAGAAAGAGCCTGTTGTGCTGTGGGTTTTACAGACACCCCTGTCAAGGCAGACAAGAGCATGGTCGCCAGGTTTACAGACATGTTTGATATTTTTCGTGAGGTCCCAGTGCTGGTGTAGCTGCTGGGGCCAGAGGAAAGTAGCGAGTGCCGGGAGCCGGGGAAGTCGGGGAAGAGAGAAGTGGGAGCAGGCAGAGCACGCACAGAGGTGGGTGAGAGAAACAAACCGCTGATAACATCTCAGCGGTTGATAACAAATCAACGCAGACACGAAAGTACGCGAAAGTTTAGTGGTTATTAGGCAGTAATTTAAGCTTGGCTACTTTTTATCTGTCACTGAAATTAGACCAAGAGCGGTTCAGCTACTCACCTACAGGAGGAGCCATAAGGGATTGGTGCAACGTGAGCCGGGCAGCTTGGACTGCTGCCTCCACGATGCGGCAACGGATAAGTGGAAGAAGATGGACTTGAATAATCCATCCATCCAAGTGCATTTTGGAATTCAGATAAGATTAAGACACTTTTCAGTCTTGATCTTGTGAAATCTGACAGTGATTATTGTGTGAAAGCACCTTCACAAAGAGCCACCCATTGCCTCATGATGAATGTGTCCAGTTAAAGCAGAGATAATCCCAGACCGTTACATAATGTCAGATCAAAGTGAATAGTTCCTCTTGTTTTCATATCAGTGGGATTTTCCACAGACGTCAGGTTTAAAAAGGCAGATTCCTGAGGCTTTGTTTGGACATGTATCTGACGCACCACTGTCCCCAGCACACACCCATTCACAAAAACACCATGTCCTCACTCATTCACAAAACCAGGTCCTCGTAGAGCTGGGAAGTGATGGGATGGGATTTATGGCTCTTTGAAATGAATGTGTCCCAAACATTCGGCTCTCAAAGGCATTTTTACATGGCTCTTTTTACATAGTTGATTTTAAAGATATTATTATTGAGCAACGATTAACAAGACGCTACAACTGCCCAAATGATGTTTGGTGCTAAAGTCTTTCCCTGGACTTGAGTGCTCTGCAGATATATTTAGGGATGAAACAACTAATCCATTATTGAAGTAGTTATTAACTATTTTTACAAATACGCAGTGGTGGAAAGTAACGAAGTAATAAGTACAAATAAAAAGTACAAATTATTAGGTACCTTTACTTTATTGAAGTACATTTTATGATGAATACTTTTTAGAGCAATGTCTATACATTCTACTCCACTACATTTTAAAAATTGGGTTAAAAGTAAAAGCATTTTATTTTCAAAGTGGCCGCTCTACAATGAACTGGTTTAGTCCTGGTTTAGACCATGGTTAGTCCTGGTTATCGCCCAGCCCTAAAATGAGGCTAAAAATGTAACTAAATTAGGAAAATTAAAGCTAAAACTGAATTGTTTTTAAGTTGTTATTTAAGGCATTGTTTGTTTAAGGCTGAGTTTGTAAAAATGTGTTGATCTCAGATGGACAGACTTTTGTTATTTTGCGATATATTGCTGCATCACCTAATATTACAATAAGATACTTCAGTGATGTACTATTGTGCAGTCTTACTTCTCGGTGAGAAAAACCTCCTCTTCACACATTCTCAGGTCGTCAGCTGCAGCTCGGACTCCCAGGGCAGTGAAGCAGACACATTTGACTAACAAACTTAATCACAGTCGAACAAAAGCTGCTCTTTTCTCATTCACACAACGTCCTGTTTACGGCGGACAACATTTCCTCCGGGCTCAGCTTCACACTGTTACGCACCAACGATCCTAAAAAATATCTTCAAATGTTCAAGAATAATCAGGCAACAGCATTGGAACCTCATTCTGGAGCTTTAACATCGGAAACATGATCTGAAATTCAAGACCTCAAATGTAAATGTTGTTTAAATGACGTGTTTTAAATGTCCCATGTGCAAAGAAACCTGCATTTTACAGCTGAGAATTTGCAAATCCATCTGGTCTTAAATCCCCAGTGTTTGAATTGAGCTTTAAGAAAGATTTGGTCAAAAAAATCTTTATAGTTTTAGTCAACACAAATTCCATGTAAATTTAGTCGACTAAAGCTGAAATGAACATATTAGGTAAGAAAATGCAGGTGAAGAGTGACAAAAATGTTATTGAGAGATTTGAATTTGAAACTTTTGTAGTATACACATACATTTAACAAGCAAAAGTAGCTTTTCTGTCAAAATATGAAAAAAAAAAAAAAAAAAAAGGTATTTTACGTGAATAAATTAGGGATGCACTGATCCGATGCTGGTATCGGAGCCAATACCGGAAAAAAAAAACAATATCTATTGCAAATATCCAATATTTTTACCGACTTAATCTATGTGAATATGGACATGCTGTAGGAATTCAGTCATTGAAATAGTTTTGCACTTTGCAATACTACTTTTGATCGCTGCGCAAAATACTGTAGTTAGCAGGTTAGCAGCCGTATGCTAATGCTAGCTTCAACCAAGCGAGACTGTGGCTGAAGCTATGAGATAATGAGTCACACCAAGAGTAGTGAAACAACAATATTGTCCAATGTTGAAGGTCTGTTTTTGTATTTTAGTTTGAGAAATGTTGTCACAGAATTATTTTATTTTACAGAATTATAATTTATTTTATAATGGAATTTCTCTATATTAATATAACACAGACCAATCAGTTTTTCCTCTCACTGCACAACAGTTAACATAAACAAATATGTAATCGACAAACCCGGTATCGGTGGGTATCGGATATCAGTAGATACTCAAACCGGTATCGGAAGCAAAAAAGTTGGATCTTTTATATTATTTGACCAGGAAAGTCCCACTGAGATCAAGAATCTCTTTTTCAGGGGAGTCCTGGCCCCAGAGGGGATCCTATTGTACATGTTTTTAGTGGTAGGGGAAACCGGGAGCACCCAGAGAAAACCTACGCAGACACGGGGAGAACATGCAGACGCCAGAGAAAAACCCCGTCCTGGCCCGGGATCGAACCCAGGACCGCCAACCACTGAGCTACTGTGCTGCCAAAGTCTCTATAGTAAAAGTTGCCAAAAGATCTTGATAATTGAAACTGCAGGGAAAATTCATGTTTTCACCTTCAGCGTAGACCTCAACCTCATGATTCTCTGTATGAACAAAGCACAAACATTTTGTGTAGGTTCTCAGTCATACAGGAGTTGTCCAACATAGGCAAAAATTCTTCAGTCTTCATCTGTACTCTGTATAAGTGTAGGACTTTTCGATCTTAGTCCCAATCTGACAACTTACTGAGACAGAGACCGATTGACAATTACAATCTGAGAGTGAAACCATCTCCACTGTCATGCTAATGAGCCTGGACTCCTGGGCGTAGCAGGGTCATAGGGAAGTGTCAGCAGACCTACAACTTAGTCCAGGGTGAAACAATACAGAGGTAACAAGCCATATTAAGTATGAATGGGCCAAGATGTTTTTCTACTTTTAGCATCAAGAGAGGAGGGACTTGGAGGCTACGCCTTCTTGTTTACTCTTAGGAGACCCACAGCGTGCTCAAGTCGTTATTAAGCTGATGACTAAGATCGAAACATCCTACACTTCAACTACAGAGTACAGATGAAGACTGAAGGATTTTTGCCTACGAAAGCACAAACCTGTTCAGGTTTTTAGTCCCTTCTTTTTCCATTTCATTTCGCTTCGTTTTATGAGTTGACCAAAATATCTGGAGATTTTAGTCATAGTTTTAGTCCCATTAACTACTTTTCATTTAGTTTTAGAATCATGTTAGTCACGAAAATATGACCATGACTAAAATTATGAGAAAAAAACTTAAGTCACCAATCATGCGGCCCATGTCCAGCTGCAGGTCGTTGATAAGAAGTTGTTTTACTTTGGGTGAAGTGCTCAAAGACACAACAGTCCCAATAACCTCCAGGTGAAGACAGCGTTTGGTGATTCGTTGCATGTGACTCCTGTGAGTTGAAGCGTCTTGTTTAAACATTTGTCCTGAGGTTTTTGTCTGGTTTGGGGCGCGGTTCATCCTCTAACTCTGCAGAATCAACAACTTAACTCATTCATAGGTTTGAGATGACAGCGGTTATGCGATACTACCAGAAAGACGGAGGTTGGTGTCTCTTGTAAAAGAGATTTTAGATCTCAATGGGATTAACCTGGTTCAATTAAAAAAAAATGTTAAAGTTTGACGTCAGCTCTGACCTGTGTCCACTGTCGTCATGTCCTTGAGCAATACACTTTCCCACTGTCAGTCACTTTTATGGGCATTTTCACATGGGATCGGAATGCTCATTTGCACTTGCTTTTTTCTGGAAATGACAGACATCAAATGTAGAGCCGCTGCACGATACGAGAAAATATTGTGATATTTGACAAAACCGTTTCAACACTGTATGTTCCATTTAATTTAAAGTGGACATGCATGCACATAAATCATTACGTTTTATAAATTTAAATGTTGTCTCTGGCAAAATCTAGCACCAGGGAGGATTTGGCCTGGAGCGCACCATACAGCCAAGAGTGGGAATCATTTAGTAAAAATAAACTTTCATCTAACAACGTGGCTAGCAGCGCCAGTGCGCCACAGAGTTGCTGTGCCCATGCAATGAGCACAGAATGGCTCAGAACAGATCCAATATTGAATTATTGGCTTTGAAAAAGTGGAAGACAGTGTGGGGGTTTGAAACATTATGCAATTGTGCCAAAACGAACTGTAACAGAAGTCAATATGAAACAACCAAAGCAAACAGGATTAACTCAAAACTACAAATACAGTGGACTACAATGCCAGGTCTGTTTTTGACACGGGAACAACGTTCGAACATGGTTACAAGCTCAAAAAAATATGATTTTGCATGATATGCCTCCTTAAAAACAAATTTGTTTTTCAGCAAATTGTGTCAAGACAACACTAAAAACACACTCAATAAATCAGGAATAAAACAAAAGGGAAGCTAAAATGGAACTAAATTAGGAAAATTAGAACTTAACTTAAAAATTCCATGCATTTTTCGCAATTGGAAGGAAGACTTTAATGATTGTGCTTTGTATTGTGGCTTCTTGCGACACAGACATTGCCTAATCTAATATTGCAATTCGAGAGCTTGCAAATTTGTGCAATACACTGTGCAGCCGTAACCAGGCACTGAACCAAGAGGATGGTTCTTTCACATGAGCCACTGACATAATTTCAATACACAATTCACAAAAAGCATGTCTCACACTAGGGCTGCACAATTAATCGCAATCGAATCGACATCGCAATTTTAAATACTGCAATAACCGAACCCCAAAGGCTGAGGGTTTTTCTTTTATCTTGCATCTACAGTATTTCATGAAGCTGAAATGTAATAAATTAGTACAATGATGTATAATGATGTATAATAGCAGTTTAGAAGTATCATTTGCTGACAATACTAGTTTTATCACTTCTGCAAATAATCGTCAAACCACGGCCCCAGAATCAAAACAGAATTACCAGAAGAAATTTTTCAATAATTGCTGTGATAATTAATTGCAATCATTTTGGCCAAGATAATCATGAGACAAAATATCCATATCGTCTCATGCATCGACAAAACTTAAAGTAAAAATATACAACATAAATACATGTTGAAATTGAATCGCAATTTTTTTTTGTCAAAATCGTGCAGCCCCATCTCACACCCAGTTAATGTCACTCTCCTGTTAGTCACGTTATGTTGAGCAAACAGTTTATAGAAGCTGTTGTTCTCGTCATAAAGTCAACAGGACTCACTGAGTAAACAACACATTAGAAAAGTTAAAACACACTTGGAGTGTCAGCTCAGCCTCAGACAGGAGCATCTGGGGAGGTCCAAGAGGAACACTTACCTCATTTTAGACTCTGTGTTGCCACTTGCCACGGTCTAAATCAGGACTAAACTAGGTCTAAACTCGGTCTAAATTAGGGAACGGCACTCCATGCTGATGGTGGCAAGCTACATTTGTAGCCACAGTTTCCCCTGACATTTCAAGCGAAGGTACTGACATCTGCGCCAACAGTCCCTCCGACCAAGACCAACAACTCACACATAGGCATTGGGTGAAGTGTCTTTCCCAAGGACACAACGACCGGGATTCAAACCCCGACCTTCCGATCATGAGACGACCCGCTCTACCATCTGCGCTCCTGTCGTCCTGGTTTAGGTCTAAATCAGGTTGTATCGAAACTTTTCTTAGAGTGTTGGAAGAGCTCATTCACATTATATTCCAAATGTGCACTACACAACCACCTACAAATTTCTTTAAATTCTAGAACTCATAATAAGCACCACGGGTCATTAAAAAACATTAGATGTCATTTAATGACTTGTGCCTTAAATTATTATTATTATTATTTTTTACTTGTCTTTTTTAACTGGATTCCAACAGGCATTATATACATATATTTCTTTGAAAATAATGACATTGCTCCGCTATTTTACTGCATAAGTTCATCAAAAACGCAAACAAATCTTGGTCTAAAACACATATTAAAATGTGTAATCATTCTAGGTAATAAAGTGTCCAGATGCACTAGAAGAGGTTTATTTTTTCCATAGCTCCTGGCCCATGATAATTCACTGTATGGTCTGACATTTCCTTTCCATTACCACAAAACCATTCATTTGCTTCCAAACTATTGCGAAACTTGTCAAACTTCTATTGAACCTTCCATTAAGTATTATCTTCGTGACAACCCCAACAAAGAGTAGTAAACACCAGAAAACTGAGGAGATTCTCAGGATGTTGTGGAAATAAACACTGTTTTACTTTGATTAGTGGGACTTTAATGGTGTCCTCAATTAGCTTCAGAGGCGGCTAACGGGCTAGCCCCGGAGCTAACGCCCACAGCAGAGTTTAGAGCACTCAAACACGGGTGTACGGTGATGACATGCCGGTAAAATGATAGAAAACTGCTTTATAAACTGTTCTATCCAGGCGCGGTTAATGTCAGTGGATTTTCTGGGTGTTAAAGTCGAAAAACCAGAGCTGAAATGGGCTAGCTCTCACCTGAATGTGCGACACCACCAGGCTCTTGTTCCCCTCTCCGTGGTACCTCCAGTCGTTTTCGTCCATTTTGTCCGAGTCCATGGCTCTGGAGCCGGCAGAGGAGGACTGCGAGGTCCCGCTGGAGGCCCTGGAGGAGAGGCAGCGGTGTGTGTGGAGCTCAGCGGGGAAAAGAGAGGCTGGACGCGGACAGAAGCTCAGAGAGACACAGCCGCCGCTGCCGCTGCCGCTGGTGCTGCTGGAGCCAGACAACTTCTGCTTTTCTTCTGTTCCGTCTGAGAGAGGGAGGAGGGGGCAGCGCCTACTACTGGGAGGAGAAATAGTAATAATAATAATAAAATACTTTTTAATAAATGTGAAGTTTTTTTTAACATTCTATTTATGGCTATACGCTCTATTTCTACACTTACACAATTTAGGTATTGTTCTATCCATGTGCCTTTTCGAAGCCTTAGCTTGTCTATTTTTTGTGTGTTTGTGTGTGCAAGTGTTTGAAACTATATTTTTTTTACTGCCTCAAAATTGTAATAACACAAAAATTCATAATGTGAACAGCACTAAAGAAAAGTAATATACAGCACAAAAACTGACCTGATGGTGAGGTACGTTTTTGTGAGGTGTATTACTTTCCTTTTTCTACCGTTCACATTATTAGCAGCGCTTTAATGCAAAACCAAGCAGATATAGCAGGAACTTGTCCCACCGTCCCTGTTCTAACTGAAGAAGGTACTTGGAAACCATGGCAACCAAACTAATTAAGAAACTGGCAAATTCCAAAAATAAAAAACATACAGAAATTATTATTTTTTAAATACAACATGATTATCTTTGCAAATCGGATTTTTGTTTGTTTGTTTGTTTGCTGTTTTTAGTCAGGCATGTCCGAGGGCGCTATGCTTAGGTCCCGAGAAACGGATCGCAGCGGCGCCACTCTGAGCTAAAACAAACCTCTAAACCTGAAAAACACGGAGTTTATATTAAATAGATCACAGTTTGGGATAAACTTGGCTCCGCGTCGACTTCATCATGAATCTGGAGCTGCTCGGTGAGTCATGGACGGCGATCTTGTTGCTTTTTATCACGGGAACCAGGGCGTCCTTGTGCAGATGTTGTGATTAGCATTGCTAGTTAGCGCCTGATGCTAAATGCTAACCAAACAAAAATCATCTTTATAATATGAAATATGAATTAAGCTCGAAGTATGGGAGTTAAACGTGATTAATAACATAGTTGTTTACGACGATAATTTATATTTTTTGAATTTTGTGAGCTAAAAGTAAATCCGAGACTGTTGTTAGCTTCTAATTTTATGGTTGTGTTCCCAATTAAATTATTTTAGACTTTTACAGCGTTTTCTTTTACTCAAAGCGCATCACATAATTAAAAAAGTGATTTACCTCCGTATGTCTAAATGCATTATAAACATAATTATGTAGAGGGATGCAATTGTACAGTTTGACTGTGTGTTTAAATTTGTAATCTGTTTCTGCAGAGTCGTTCGGGCAGAACTATCCAGAGGTAAGTGCATGAAAACTTGCATTTAATTTGAGTGTTTGCATGAAGTGGCTAAAATATGATTCCTAAGAAAACACGATGCATCTAGTTTATCATAGCATGTGTATGTGTATGTGTTTTTTTTTTTATAATGGCTTCAACTAACGATAATTTTTGTATTCCCATTAATCAACCAATTATTTTTTACGATTAATTGTTAGACTGCCAAAGGTGCATGGAAAGGGTATTTTTTCTAAACTTTTTTCCACATGAAGCTAAATTGATGCTGTGTGAGGATTTTTTTGGGAAAACCTTAATGTCTGTAGGATGCTCCTAGTACAAGTTTCACAATATGTGAACATGCCATTCTTCATTTGAAAGCTCAGAACCTTTAGAATTCAGTCTGGGATGATGAAAGTGAGAGAATCCTTTTGTATTTCCTTCCAAACTGTTCTTTGATAATAGTCTTGTCATCAAAAATACAACATTTAGATGTATTTCTTGATATTTTCTCTGAGCCTGTGTACAATTATTAAAATAGCTCACAATGACAACTATTTCAATAATCTGAGTTGACGATTAATCGATTAGTTGTTTCAGCCCTGATTTAGATGTATTTCTTATTCTCTCTGAGCCTGTGTATATATAAACTGTATAGAGCTGCACAATTTTGACAAACATTAAATTATTTTGTTTTAGACATTTTTCCAATTAGATATGCCATTACATTTATAAAATAACATATCTGTTCGTAGTGTACAGTAAACGGTTCAAGAGCATTAACATCTGACTCTGACTAAACTATGAACTTCTCAGCTAATACAAGAAACCCATGACTTTCAGGACATGTTTGTAGTGCTCTGAGTTAGCAGCTTTTGGACACAGTAAATCCCAATGGAGACCAGGGATTATGTTGTTTACAAAGGATATGGCATATTTGCAATTTTGGGGATTTCTTCAATTTTGTTTAATGTCCCCACAGCACAGCAATATTATAGTAAATGTGTTCTTAGCAAACTTAAAACAGACAACCTATTCAAATCAAATGGACACTGAGGCAACGTCAATGGTAGGCTTTACCCCGATCAAATAAACAAATATCCATCCAAAAAAGCCTTGTCCCACTGGACATTTGATCTCGGTTTCCTGTGACCATTAAACAATAAGGTAAATAGTCAATAACTGAATTAGCAAAATAATGAAGATGAAGAAATAATTGGCACAATTGCAAAATAAATCGAATTTGAGCAAAAAAAATGGCTACAAATAAAGTTGAGCTCTGAACTAACCATGAAGTGCAAATTACTCCAACATAATAGTTTAAAAGGATGATGACATTTATTATTTCAAGTGTTGTCGGCAGAGGATGACACTAATGGCTCTAATATGACTACACTTGTGATCCTCTTAAACCCCTCTGTGTCGTATCTGTGTTTGCAGGAAGCAGATGGCACCTTGGATTGCATCAGCATGGCCCTCACCTGCACCTTTAACCGCTGGGGCACCCTGCTGGCCGTGGGCTGTAACGACGGCCGGATCGTCATCTGGGACTTTCTGACCCGAGGCATCGCCAAAATAATCAGCGCTCACATTCACCCGGTCTGCTCCCTGTGGTACGTGCAGCCTGTTCACTAGTGGCTCTTTTGAACGGCTCTTTAAGGTGAACAGCTTGAACCGAATCTCGATTGTGGAAAGAGCCAGATCTATTTTTTTGTCCATTTTACACAGCAAAGAGATGATTTTTGTATTGTAAGTGCAAATAGACTTATGCCACTGGCAGATTTTCTTCTTGGAAAGTCACAATCACTCAAAATAAGCTCAGATATTCTTAATTCGAGACTTTTCGATTTGTTTATACTAGTGCTGGCAAATCGTGACCTAGTAAATTTGTCATTTTTTACAAGCTGTGGCCACTGCTAATGCTAGTAACGTTGGAAAAACTACAGGATCCAGTTGTAAACAAAACAGTCAGCAACGTGTCATACTAGCCACGTGATTGAAGCTTGTCTTGAGAATCTGAAGCACTATTTTTCACTCTTTTTGGACAGTTTCTGACAGACTAAAAGCACATTTACCTCATCAAATAAAGTTGAGTCAAAAAGGAGTCCCTACAAATGTTTTAACACAGTCTTGCATTAGAAAATAAAGCGGGTCATCCAGTAGAAATGAAAAAAGAAGTGAAGCAAGACAGGTTAGTAGTGTGGTGAATTGAGCCGTTGAACACCTTTTATTCCTGTCAATGTCTCCATATCTTTTATTAGGTAGAAACTACAACTGTAATTCAGCATTTGTTTAAGAAGTTGTGGAGCAGTTGGAAAGTTCAGCTATATATTCGTGCTTTGTTTTCGCTATATATTCGTGCTTTGTTTTCGCTGTACCTTGCAACGTTTATGCTTCAGGGCGTTCCCAAACTGTGTCAGCGTTAGTTCATACATGTGTTTCGAAGATGGTTGTGGCCTGACCCTGTTCTAGTCTGACCCTGTGGTTGTGGTTCTGTGTGGTTCCAGTTGGAGCAGAGACGGACACAAACTGGTGAGTGCGTCCACAGACAACATCGTGTCTCAGTGGGACGTTCTGACGGGGGACTGCGACCAGAGGTTCCGCTTCCCTTCGCCCATCCTCAAGCTGCAGTGTCACCCGCGGGACATGTGAGCACCACTGCTTTTTTATTTACAGTTGTGCTCATAAGTTTGCACACCCTGGCAGGATGTTTGATTGTTTCGTGGCCAATTTTCAGAGAATGTGAATGATGACGCACAAAACATTATTTTTTCACTCATGGTTTGTGGTTGTGTGAAGCCATTTATTGTCAAAAAAGTTTGTTTGCTGTTTTTAAATCATAAAGAAACTGAAACTACCCAAATGCCTATACTCCAATGCCCAAGAGTGAGTGTTGTATTTAGCTGAAGTTATTTGAGGATTTTTCTTTACCTGAAACTTTCCTGGCAGTTGTTGCTGATCATGTAAACTTTAGATCAGGGACATTTTGAGTATTTTTGCCTGGAGGGAGTGCCCCGATTGAGGAGCAATAGCCTTAACCTACTGTATAATCAGTCACTGGTTTGGATTTAGCCTTAAAATCACAATAAATCCAAGAATATTAAATGTGGAGTCCATGAAAATGGCCTTTGAACTTACAATTTTCCATATAAATCTGTGGAGAAAGAGTGATTGAGTGCAATATTTAAACATCTCATGATAAAAATATGAAAGTTTATATATTAAAGTGATATGCTGCACGTGAATAGGGCAAAAATAATTTAGAGATATTAATTTGATACCTTTGCTGTTACATACTGACATAAATATGAGAAAAAACATACAGTTGTTGCCAAAAGTTTAAATACCCTTTTAAGTTTTCATCCCCTTTTAATCTTTTGTCAAATAACTGAGTTTACTCTTTTGAAATCATAATGAAACAGAAACTACTCAAATGTCCCTGATCTAACGTTTACATGGCCTTCAACAACTGCCAGGAAAACTGTTCAGGAGCAAAGTAAAACTCACTTCAGCTGAAATACAGGACTCTGAGAAAATTGATGTTTTGTAATTTTGTTTCAAGATGCACAATATGTGAACCTTTGATTTGGCTAGTTTCTAGTTGAAAAGTGTATACAAAAATAAATGGCTTCACTCAACCACTAACCATGAGTGAAGGTTTTTGTTTATATTCTATGAAATGCATACGTTTACATATGTAGACTTTTGTTTACATATGTCATTTCAATTTTATAACAAAATAAGGCATTCAATGCGTAAACATTTTACCAAACCAGATTTATTTTGTTGATATATTATATACAAAAATTTTCAGAGGGGATTTGGGATTTTTTAATAAACTCGTTATTAGTGAAAAAGCTGTAAAAAATTAAATTTCATCTTGCTTTTTTGGTTCAAAACTCTGAATCAAATCAGGCAGGAATTGGTTCTTGAAAAATCCCTGTGAAAAAACCTTAAAAATATTGTTAAGTCAAAGACTGGAAAGTTTGGGGTCTGTAGGAGCGAGCTACTAAAGAGCAGATTTGGCTGCAACAATGTGAGAAAAATACCTTTTTGAGAAAATGGTCGTTAAATTTACACTTTTCCAAATAATTCTATGGAGAAACATGGAATCAGTGCAATAATTAAACACCTTATTGTGGAGATTAGGACATTTATTTGTTTCCAGGTTAAAGTTTAGTTTTCAGAGCGAACTGGACTAAAACCTGAACACCCTGAAGTGTGTGTGTGTGTGTGTGCGTGTGTGTGTGCGCGCGCACGTGCCTGTGTGTGAACTCTTGCTTTTGAATGCCAGACCCTATTTACAATCACAGTCTCTTGAACACGATGGTCCTCGCCTCTCCAGTTCCACTCTTAGATGAATTCTCTTCCACTTTCAGGGACAAAGTGCTGGTGTGTCCGATGAAGTCCGCTCCGGTGCTGCTCACTCTGTCAGACTCCAAACACGTGGTTCTCCCGGTGGACGACGACTCGGACCTCAACGTGGTGGCAGCGTTCGACCGCAGAGGAGAGTACATCTACACCGGCAACGCCAAAGGGAAGGTGAGGGTCCGAAAAACAGGAAAGTGTGCCATATAAAACGTCTTAAATGTCATTAAAAACATTTAGTTATAAATTAAAATGTAAATTTGGCCCATTATTGCAACATAAAGTAATCAAAAATACCAAAATGATGGTTTAAAACTAGGGCTGATGGGTATCGTTAAGGATTTCTTGATACTACTTCTCTTATTGATACAGTACTCTTATCGGTACTTTAAATGCAACATACTGTATATATTTTTATTGCTCTACATTTGGACCTGATTTGAAATCTGATTGAAATACAAATATAAACCAAAATGTGTAATGAAATATCACACATTGTAACGAAATTAAATATGCAAAGGTTGTCGTAAAAAATATAGTATTTGGTGATTAATATAAATGTGACTTGCTGTTTCCTGCATAAACTTTGAGGCAGATGGAGCAGAGGGTTCTTGTTAACTGTATTTTATCTGTTCAGATTTTGGTTTTGAAGACGAACACTCAGGAGCTGGTGGCCTCCTTCAGAGTGACCACAGGAACCAGCAACACCACAGCCATCAAGTCCATTGAATTTGCACGCAAAGGAAGGTCTGCACTACTGCGAACACTACTGCTCCTCCCACCAGTACTTCCTCTGCCTCTCCCCGTCTGACTGACTTCGTTTGTTCGCAGCTGTTTCCTGATAAACACGGCCGACAGAATCATCCGCGTTTACGACGGACGAGAGATTTTAACCTGTGGGAAAGACGGAGAGCCAGAGCCCATGCAGAAACTACAGGACCTGGTCAACAGGTGGCGCCCTCACACTGCAGCAAACATGTGTCTAGTTATTGTTATGGGGCTATTGTGTCACTCTGCACTCCTCTTTTCCACATAAAATGCTCCATAGTGCACCTTTTAAATGTGAAAGGGCTGTCACTGACGATTATTTAGGTAATCGATTAATCGGCCGATTATTTTTACGATTAATCGGTTGGCGCAAAAAGGTGCATGGAAAGTGTATTTGTTAAAAGCTTTTTGCACATGAAGCTAAAGTGACTCCGTTTGAGGACGTCTTGATGGAGTAAAGTTAAAGCTAATGTTTGTAGGATGCTCTTTGTACAAGTTCCACATGTCATTCCTCATTTGAAAGCTAAGAACCTCTAAAATTCACTCTGGGATTGTAAAAGTGAGAGCGAGAGAGTCCTCTTTCTGCTCAGATTAGATTATGATCCAAGATTTGGAACAATCAGAGCAAAAATATTTGCAAAAAAAACTTCTAGAACCAATGCCTTCAGAGTCAACATAGTTTTTTCCACACAAAATACAAAATTTTGATGTAATTCTTACTCTGTCTGAGTCTGTATATCCCAGAAACGATTAATCGATTACTAAAATAGTTGACAACTATTTCAATAATCGATTAGTTGACGATTAATCGATTAGTTGTTTCAGCCCTAAAATGTGACTTGCTTAGGGCTGGGTACCGTTAAACAATACCGGTATATTTTTGTTCAGAAAGCACATTTTGATGCCTGGTGGGTCTTGAGACTGCACTAAAGGTGTTTCAGCACAAAAAAGCAGTAAAAGAAAAGAAGAAAAATGTAATAAATTACCATTATCGTTCTGTTTTAGGGTTCTACACAACAAAACTAAAAATCAATCAATTTAGATACAGTAAATAAGATCAATTTAAACTTAACTTTTTTGTGTAGATTCGAAATATTTAGTATAGGTATCAAAAAAGGATCGTTCAGGTATCGGTATTGTAAACCAAGTATCGTTAAAGTACTAGTATCGAAAAAAAAATGAACGATACCCAGCCCTAGACTTGCTGTCTGCCTAAACCCTGCCTAAACCAGATCGAAACGGCCTACACTTCAACTACAGAGTACAGATGAAGACTGAAGACTCTTTTCCTACCATGGACAACTCCTGTACGACTGAGAACCGACACAAACCTTTTGTGTTGTATTTTCAGAACGCCCTGGAAGCGCTGCTGCTTCTCGGGCGACGGCGAGTACATCGTGGCGGGTTCGGCTCGACAACACGCCCTGTACATCTGGGAGAAGAGCATCGGGAACCTGGTGAAGATCCTCCACGGCACCAGAGGAGAGCTGCTGCTGGACGTGGCTGTGAGCAACATCACTCGGTTTAATGGGAACGGTTTGATGTCCTGGGGATGAAGTATTTACCTTCTCACTCTGTGTTTAGTGGCATCCTGTGCGTCCGATCATCGCCTCCATCTCCAGTGGAGTGGTGTCCATCTGGGCCCAGAACCAAGTGGTCAGTAACAGTGCTTTCTTTTTGAAACCTCTGTTTGTAAATGAAGTTGAGACGTTGCTGTGCCAACGCTCACCAAAGTGCTGTACAACAATATAACATACACTGTACACAGTGTTGGGGAGAATACTTTGAAATTGTATTCCGTTACAGAATACTGAATACTTGTCTTAAAATGTATTTTGTAACTTATTCAGTTACTTTGCCTTATTCAGTGTACTGTATTCTGAATACTTAGATACTTTCACCTTCATTTGCATTATATTTTTGTATAAATTTGGTGAATGACTAAAATATGTAGCACTTTTACACCAACTGTTGTCTGTCTCTTCTTTCTCTTTCGTTCTCTTTTTTCTTTCTCTGTCTCTCCTTCCTCTCTCTCCCTCTCTCTGTCTCTCTTCTTTATCTCTCTCTCCTCTCTCCTTCCTCTTCCTCGCTCTATCCTTACTCTCTCTCTTCTTTCTTTCTCTCTCTCCCCTTCCTTTCTCTTCTTTTTTTCTCCCCCCCACTTTCCTTCCTCTCTCACTCCTTCCTCTCCCTCTCTCTTCTCTCTTTTTTGCCCCGCTCTCTCCCTCCCTTTCTCTGTCTCTCTTCTTTCTCTCTCTCCTTTCACCCTTTCTCCTTCCCCCTCTCTCCTTCCTTTCTTCTTTCTTTCTCCTCCTTTCCTTCCTCTTTCTCTCTCTCTCCTTCCTGAATACATATTTTAAATACATGTATTTAGTTACTCCCCAACACTGACTGTACAATACAACAAAAGCATAATAAATGACTAAGTACCCAGTATTTCTCAATCTCTAAGTGGTACAGAATGCTAAGGCCAAAGGTGTAAGAGTTTAAAATGGGGGTTCTTTATTATACTGGTATTAGATTAGTATTATTACATTTATGCAGTGTTACTTTTGAGGATTTCCACTTGATATTTTTAATTATGTCTGTTATTAACCCCTTAAACCCCAGCGTGCCAAATTTGGGTCCTGTAGGGTATAAGCGGTTAAACCCTTAAACCCCAGCGTGCCAAATTTGGGTCCTGTAGGGTATAAGCGGTTAACCCCTTAAACCCCAGCGTGCCAAATTTGGGCCCTGTAGGGTATAAGAGGTTAATGGCCTTAATGATATCGCAGGAGAACCAGAGCACTTTTTGATCAGTGATGTGTTGTTATAAATGTGTAACAACTGTTATTTTTGTGTTTCGCAGGAGAACTGGAGCGCCTTTGCCCCCGACTTCAAAGAGCTGGACGAGAACGTGGAGTACGAGGAGAGGGAGTCGGAGTTCGACATCGAGGACGAGGACAAGAGCGAACCAGAACAAACCGGTACCAAACGAACTCTCCTTTAGTCTGGTCCGAGGCTCAGAGCTGATGGCGATGGTATAATATCTGATTTTAACCCTCTGTTAAAAGGAGGAGACCTGGCGGAGGACGAGGAGGTGGATGTGACCTCGGTGGACCCTATAGTGGCATTCTGCAGCAGGTACGTTCAATTGAAATCTCAAACGGGTCTTCTTGATCATTCCCTTTTCCGTCACACAGACCTCCGTCAGATGGAAGAACCTTAGTCATTTTGCCATAGATATTCAGGGTGAAAAGTCTTAAAAGTTCTTTGTTGTAATTAAGACCTTTAAAATATATTTAAAAATCTTACGCACAATTTAGAAGGCCTCAATCTTCTTGTCAAAGTATTAATTCATTCTCATCAGTTTAATACTATAAAGTAATAGAAATTCTCAAGCACAATTGAATCTTTTGTAGACCTTGCGGATATGTTTAATGTCTCGATGTGAGAACTGGGGCTGGACGATGAATCAAATTAATAGGATTCATTTGTCGTTTAGAAATTGGACCATGTGGAAAATTGCTAAATCGTGAAACCGAGTCAGTGGCATCACGTCTACAATTACAGACCGCTCCGTAGCAACTGTTTTTGGAAATGCCACCAATTAATAACTTTCTGTCGATCCTCTGCTCCTTTACAACGGCCGCGTGTGGTGTTTTAGGAGTGAGCCATGTAGTTTGGTTAGTGCTAGATAGAGGGACGGTCTGCTGTAATTTTGGATAGCGCTATGAGTTGGTTTGTCTGAAAATACTGTGTGTATCCCTAAGCCTAAACCTAGCCCTAACCTTAACAATATCCCTTAATTCCGATAACTGAATAATCGTGAAATCGCAATATTTTTTCTCACAATAATGGTCCCTCGACAACGCTGTGTCTTCTTTCCCTGCAGCGACGAGGAGCTGGAGGACTCGCGGGCGCTCCTGTACCTGCCCATCGCTCCGGAGGTGGAGGACCCCGAGGAGAACCCCTACGGCCCTCCCCCGGACGCTCAGACGCAAGGGGGCGCTAACGAGGAGGCGGCGGGCGACAAGAAACAGAAGCAGAGCGGCAACGAAGCTCCGGTCAAGAAGAAGGCCCGCACCACCACCATCGAACTGCAGGGGGTGCCAAGTGACGGTACGCAGTTAGGGATAGGCCATATGAGGGGAAAACAGGAAATATTTAATGACTAAACGATTTCAACTTGCTACGTTCCATTAAATTTAAACAGAACAGTTAGTTTTTTCTGAACAAGAAATGGGAGCAAAACAAAGCCAAATTGGAAATGAATGAGGAGAATCCCAAATTGTGATAACGTTATTTTGTGATGGATTGTGCTTTTACGACTTTGTAACAGATGAATGACCGGTAAACTATATATTTTTGGCCTCTATTATATACTGACCATATATTTATGGTCAGGAATGTTTTTCTTTCCCCCCTATTTTTGTAATGCTTAACAGTTTTAGCGACGTAGACTGTAAAGGTCTGATGTTTTCAGAGTCACTGTCACAGTAATGCTAAACTAAACTAACTAAAATCTGCATGCTACTTAGAGTGGAAATATAATATAATTAGATACAGCGTCTTGTCACAAATGTTGACTTTTACAATTTATTGAAGCAGGACAAAACTCTTTCATTCCACTAGAATGACGATTCATTATTAAAATAATCGTCAACTATTTTAGTAATCTGTTAATCGTTTTCTTGACAGAATTGTCTAATTTGAGCCAGAATTAAAATAAAAGTTAATATTTTTCTTTTTTTTAAACTTTTTATTTTGTAATTTTAAGAATAAGAACATTACAGAACGTAGGGATAGACAAGACAAAAACAAAACAAAAAAAAAGGGGAGAGGGTTAAGGGGGGCACTGATCACATCAACATACAAAACAACACACCAGACTCAGACAAATCAGATGGGGGGGATAACATGCCTGAAAGTAAACGCTGAAAGTAAACGTTACCCTGCAGACGCAGAAAGAAAGTCAGTCTCTCCATCGAGTGAACCTCCTCCACGATCTCCCGAACCTGCTCCAATGTGGGGGGTTCCTCTTTCAGTCAGTTTCTTGTTATTGCCTTCTTTGTGGCGATCAGAATGATTTTGAAAAGGTATGTGTCTTTTCTTGAAAACAAAAGTTAGTATTTTTGATGAAAACCCTGTCTAAAGGCAGGGTAAATGTTTTCTACAGGTCATGTACACATGTCCAAATCTAATATGTGCATGATGTGAAAGTTATTTATGTTTAACATTTTATTATTTTGGTTCTCAGGCACTAACCAATCAGTGTCTGTTTGAAATGTTGCTTCTTTAGGGACAAACTAATGAGAAATTAAGAATAAATGGTGTTATTTCTATCAGAAATGTGAATCTGTTTTCAAAATCTGCTCTGAAGACATGGCATTTTGTTTTTTATACAAGTAAAATACTTATCTGATTACTCGATAAATAATTGATAGATTAATCGATTACTAAAATAATCGATAGTTGGAGCTTACATTCCTCCCAGCTCTTTTCCGTACATGTTCAGGACGCAGTACGCACGTTCAACTGGCCGGTC
>OMNZ01054987.1:5752-16408 GCA_900303255.1 Lesueurigobius sanzi | reverse complement strand
TGGCCACACATTTTGTACACATTACTTATACTATTTACAGTTGTGGCCAAAGGTTTACATACCAGTAAAGTTCTGCATTTCATAGAATATGAAAGATAACACAAAAACCTTTATTTCTCTCATGGTTAGTGGTTGTGTGAAGCCATTTATATAGCCAAATGTCCCTGATCAAAAGTTTACATGTTGTGCATCTTGAAACACACATACATTTCGTCAGAGAGTCCTGTTTTTAAGCTGAAGTGAGTTCTTCTTTGCTCCTGAACAATTTTCCTGGCAGTTGTTGAAGGTCATGTAAACGTTAGATCAGGGACATTTGAGTAGTTTCTGTTGATTTCAAAAGAGTAAACTCAGTTCTTTGGCAATAAATGGCTTCGGACAACCACTAACCATGAGTGGAAAAAAAATATGTTTGTGTTCTCATTCATATTCTATGAAAAATGACCAAAAGATTAAAAGGGCCACAACTTTTTAAACGAAAACATAACATATAAAACTAGGATTTTTCTTCTCATACTTGTCAGTAATCTACAGCTAAAGTTTCAAATTGACTCATTGTATTTATTTCCCCCGATTCACCTGCAGTGTCTCGCCTTAGCCCTCTCTAAGAAGTCCCCCTTCGACCACATGGGCTGTAATAAAAATGTTCCTACCATCAGATGCAGAGACATCTTCTCAATCAGCTCATTCTGTTGATCAATGACCTACAAAGATTTCAAATGTGAAAACAAGAAGGACCCAATTGTCGACTAAACCATTTTTGTCAAAGTAAAACTAAATTAAAGGAACACAGCGTAACATTACACCCAATATTTCATAAACTGTCTGAAGATGAGAATTAAACATGTAGCCAAACATTAATTGTACTTTTGACAACTGTAAACCCAGGTCCAGTGAGTGTTTTTAGTTGTATTTGTGTGTGTGTCCGTGCCTTGCTGCTGTGGTCCTGCTGCTCCAACAGCTCAGCCCTCTCCGTCTGCAGCTTCTTCAGGTCCGTCACTGGTAAACGCGCCCCGTCCTCCAGGCAGTGAGTCACCTTCTGCTGCAGGCTGTAACCACACACACCGACACCAGCACCACCTCAGTGACCAACACTCAACAGCGACAGAGAGTAACCGGTACTGCAGTATTCGAGTACCTGTGCACAGAGGCTATGAGCTCGTCCTCCCTCCTGGTCTGCCCCTCCATCTGGAGGTACTTGTCTCTCAGCAGCACTTGTCCCTGCTCTAGACTCTTCTGTAACCAGGACAGCTTCTGCTCCATTTCCTTCGCCTTCAGCTGCACCGCTTTCAACTTAAACACACAGTACAATGAGTACAATACAGTTTAACTTGAGGAGAGACACTGCAGGCAACACTCATCTGTTTCCATTTTGGGTTTTGATCCAGTTTGCTTAACATGTAAACTGTCACCTGGAAACAAATCATTGTCCTAATCTTCACAATAAGATGTTTAATTGCCAACGTGCCAAAATCACAGCTGAAAACGAGAGGTGACTGGGCTTTCTCTGTCGCTGCTCCTAAACTCTGGAACAGCTCTGGAACAGCCTGCCTTTAACTATTGGAACTACAGCCTCTTTAAATGCTTTTAAATCCTTATTAAAGACATATCTTTTCATGATGATTTGTGTTGCACTTCTGCAATATTTGTTGTTCTGTTTTACTATATCTTTTTTGTATTTTGCTGTATTGTATTTTGTGCCTTTTATTCTGTGCCGCACTTTGGGCAGCGTTGGTTGTTGTAAATGTGCTATAGAAATAAATTTGACCTTGACCTAATTATTGCACTACACTGCAACGCTGTAACTATAAAAGGCATTTTTTCTCAAAATGCATTTTTCTTACATTGTGGCGCCAACTTCACTTTAGTAGCCCCTACAGACTCAAATTTTCCTGTCTTGTATTTAGCAATATTTTGAAGGTTTGTTCAGAGAGATTTTTCAATATCACAATATTCCTAGTCTGTTTTATTGAGTTGTGAACCCCAAAAAACAAGGCCAAATTTGAAAATGAATTTATTTACTTATACAAAACTAACCTAAAGCTGGACACACACTAGAGGATTTTTAGCCAGATTTTTAGTCTTAGGAGGCGTGGCTCAATAAAAACTTTCTCTCATGGCATGATCTGTGGTGGGACTCCTCATGTGTGTGTATGTGTGTCCTCATGTCTGTCCTTAAGTGTGTGTTCTCTTTGCACAGATCTTTAGTCTCAAAAGATTAAAAATCCTCTAGTGTGTGGGCACCTTTAGGCTGTAAGATGTATTCCCGCGAGAATGTGATTTCACAAACTCTGGAAAATACATCTTGAAAGAGTCCAATCAATACGTTCGGCTCGACCCAGCTATTTGTGCGGACCAATGACATGCCTACATTGGGGTCTAAGGCGGGACATGTTGGTATAACGTCGCACCAAACGCCTGAGAATAACAAACACTATCGGCTACGTCTAAGGACTTACTTTTGATGCTGCAATTGACTCTGTTTGAGCTGAAATGCCGACTATTCCTGCTTTGAAAAGGGAGCAAAGAGACATTTGTGCTTTTCTCCCAACACGATTCGGTAGGCGCGTACTAACAGGCGTTTCACCCAATTATCTTGAAGTATTGCTGTAACGGTCCCTCCCTTTCACGAGCGGATTGAACGAGAGCCATCCCAGATTGATAATGTGTCTCAAATCAGAGAGGTGCTACACATAGCAATCTGGCACATGCAGGTTAATACAAAACATAAGCAAGATATCCAAAATTTTTGTAACTAATGTTCATTCATTCATGTATTTTTGCTCATCTGAGTATCGCAATATTCAGCATATAATTAACAAAGCTCAATGTTGAGGAGATGGTAAACAAAGCAAAGAAATAGAACACATAATGCCCAAAAGGAGTAGGCAGAAGCTGAAGCTTACTAGCGCCAATCCCCTTTCGTATTGCAATTTGAAAAAGCAGTAGGTGTTCATTCAGTTTCTATAATCAAGAATAACCCATGAATTTAAGTCTGGGTCCATCCATTATATAGATTTCATCACTGAAAATATAGGACATTTTAATGGTTAACAAAAAAAAAAGATCAAATTGATATCACCCCATTTCACCTTCAGCGTCTCGCCAAAAATCATAACTACTTGACAATATGGTGACAGTGCAATATCCACATTTGTTACCGACTAAAACTAGACAAAAATAAAGAGAAAGTAAGTAAATGATGATTGAGACTAAAGAACCTGTGTACCTGCTGGCTCTGGCCCTGCACCTCCAGCAGCGTGGGAAGGTCGGCCAGATAACACTCCAGCGTCTCGGCTCGCTGGTGCCGCTCCTGCTTCTGCTCGCTCTCCCGGGCGCACTTCTTCTTCAGAGTCCCGATGTACCTGTCCCGCGTCTGGATCTGAACACAGCAACATGCGGTATACTTCAGTTATAAATGCGTTGCTCACGATACAACTAAAATAACACAAATCCTCATGTACCTTATCTTCCATTTTGCTAATGTCCTCTGTGTACTTCTGTGTGACCTGCTTAAAGACATTTTTCAGATGGAGCAGCTCCATTTCGGCCGCGCTCAGCTTCTGGCTCAGGTCTTTGTCGCACAGTGTGAAAGACGCCACTCTGTCCTACAGGAAGAGCACATTTGTCATGAGAAAAGAGCAGGTTATACTGGATTACTTTATGTGTAATGTTTAAAGTGGACATATCATGCATTTAAGGCTTAAAGAGTAACTAAACACTGCTGATAAACTGTGTAAATGGGTGTGTAATAGTATTGTCTTCATGTTCCAGTTAATATCTTGACTTTTTAGTGGGCCCTCTTTAAAAACCTTTGTTAGGGTGTCTGTGCTTTAATATTTTACCTTTTATAAATTGAAATAATGTCTCTGTAAGGTACACGGTTGCTTTTAATTATTAGCGCCAGGGCTGGTGAGGATTGGGCTGGAGCTCCCCCCGCAGCCAGCAGTGGGAATCATTTTTGGGGTTCAGAACTAAATAAGAAAATCTCTTTCATCCAACAACATGGCAAGCATCTCCATTCTGTGGTGGCGTTATGTCCACACTATGAGCACTGAACGGCTCAAACCTGATCCAATATTTGAATATTGGCTTTAAAAATATGGAGGACAGTTTGAGGGTGTGAACAATGATTCAATTGTAACCAGAAAGTACAAAATGAAGGGCTGAATTGTAGAAGAAATCAACAGGGAGACCAAAAGACCGAAAGAGGATCATTAAAAATTGCGTGACTGAAGAGAGATCCTACTCCAACTACTTAAAGCTTAATAAAAAAGTAGATTTTTCTCTCTATGTCTCCTAGCTTAGCATTTGAAGCTGACCTTGGTGCTGTAGATGGCGGAGTTGTCCAGTTTGCTTCTGTGGCTCAGCTGGACCTGCTGCACTCGGAGCTCGTTCTCAGTGATCCGAGCCTGGAGCTGCACAATCTGCTGCTTCTGCCTGAAGGACGCCATAACAAGATGATATTAAACACCAAAAACTAGATATTTAAACCAACTCATTTATAAATACATAATATCTAAACTAACAGTTACATTTGTCCAGTGGCAAAGAAATACCAGCGCTTCTTTTCATCTTAGAACAGACTAGGTTTATTTCAATAGATAAAGCAGTTATTCTAGGTGTTTTTCTTTTGTGTGTGTTTGACCGCTGATACTTTGTAACGCTGGGTGTGGTACAGAGATGAGAAGATGAAAGAAAGTACCAGTCTATCTCCTGCTCCCTCTGCCTCAGCAGCCCCTCTTGAAACTTCACCAGACCAGGAACATGGGCCGGACTCCCCTTTAACATCTGGAAAGTGCAGCGTCATTTATGAGGAACTTATACATTTGAATGGTCATGCTTCAGAAATATTATCATAGAAGGAACGGTTTAACCCAGAGAGACTTGCTACGATCTAAGAGGAAGTCAAGTTTATCAAAAAAGTAAAGTGAGAACAAGCACCAAAGGCAGATGCGTCTCAGTTAGAGGAGTAGATGTTTGGAATAGTCTGGATGACACGTTACAAAGCACTCAAAAAATGTTCAAATTTACGGTAATAAGCAGCTATACAGAACTAGAACAAATTTCTGACTTCCAACTGGGAAAAATGCCTTTGAACACAGCTCAAACTGGTAATTATGGAGATGAGATGAGTGGTCAATGGCGGCCCCCAGTGGAGAAGTGGTGAAACTTTGACTTACCCACTACATAAGTGATGCTTTGGTCACATCCCTCAATAAAACACAATTTGGTGTAAAGAAATATTCTTATAACATTAGCATCTTATTAGCAAACGTTTGTAGCATTAGCCGTGTTGTTTATTTGGCTGGAACGCTTATAAGTCGTAAGTTTCAAGTGGGAAAATCCCAGTTACCAGTTTCCTGGAATGACGCAATAGACAGAGGGAAAGTTCTATCTCATTGGTATAATATGGTCGGCATGGCGACAGTTGGATTGTTCATTTCTACGTTTGTCACTTCCTGTGTCCATGTCCAATAAGGAAGTGCATTAATAAACATGGCAAAGAAAAAGTAAAACAGGCATTAACTACATTTAGAAAATAAATTATATTTTCATTTTTCAGCTGGTCCTTTAGCTGTTTAGCTTTGTGCTTTTAGAATACATTTTTTTGGGAGACTAACGATTTTTTTTTGTGGGGCCCCCTTTAAACTGGGCCCTCTCAGCAATTGCCCAGTTATCCCCCTTCATAGTTACCCGGGCCTACTACAGAAATCTGACAGGATCAGGCTTAGCAAAGGCGGTATAAGACAGTGTTAGTGCCCTCTGCTGGACAGTGTGGAATTCCTTCCTTTAAAAAAAAATCTTGGCTGCCCCCTAGTGGCTGGATTGAGCATTTTAATTATTTCTTTAAAATTTCATAACTCCTGATAGCAGCCATTCCCAAACTTGAGAGTGTTGCGGCCCCTCTCATACATCCAAAACTCTCTTGAGGCCCCCTGATGATAAGAATTTATGTTATTTAAAAGAAAATGTCATGGTTTTCCAATGGTTTTCGCTTAATTTTACATATACAATACAAGGAAACAGCGATAGTAGAGTAACTTTATGACCACATTCATATAAATTTCATTATAGAATCTATGATTGCATTGTGGCCCCCCTGCAGTGCCTCTGAGGACCCCACTTTGGGAACCAGTGGGCTACAGACTTACTTTTTTTTTGTTTTTAATTAAAACTCAAATTTGCAAAAATAAAAATTTGATAAATCGATTAAATGGATTATTTACTCAGCCCCAAGTCATTGCAAATCTAATCTAAAAGCACAGACAGTCCTTCTCAGTAAAAATGACCATTAGTTGTTTTTGGGTATCCAAGAGTTTACTCCTCATCTCACCTGCTTCATCCCTGACTTCTGTACACCGCCCCCGGTTTGCCTGGCGAGCTTCTCTCCGTAGTTCTCCGCCGCCTCAAACTTAGGCTTGTACGCCAACTGTTCGCTCAGCCACATCTGCGTGCGCACCTCTGGGTGGAGCGGGTGATCGAAGGGGGGCTGCTCGCTCAGACTCCGGCTGGACAGGTCCGGAGACGCCGCGTAGAACAGGTTATGCTTGATCGGCGAGGAGAAGGCCGAGGTGCTCCGACGCACGGACAGCTCGGACTCCGCGCCGGTGGACTTACGGCTTAGTTTGTAGTGGTGGCACGGACCCGACCCGGGCGAGCGGAGGAGGGAGCTGTTGCGGAATGAAGACGTCAAAGGCAGGTAAAAGTCGGTCTTGCTGGCATCCTTTTTGTACCCTTTCAGCAGGACTCTATCCAAAGACCCCTGGAGGTCACCGCTCTTGTTGCTGCACGTCCGAGCGGAGTCATGCACAGCCCACGAGGACAGCTTGTTGAGGGAGGAGCTCTTCCTGATGGACTCTTGGTTGTTGCTCTTCTTGGTGACAGTGGGAGAGGGGGCGGAGGAGAGCTGCTGGCAGGACTTGTACCACTGGGCGGTGTTGTGCTGCTGGGCCGACAGCTGGTCATAGGAGCGGGTCAGAGACAGAGGGCGAAGGGTCACGGGAGACAGGCCTGACACCAAGAGGGACTGGGGCTGCAGAGAGGAGCTCCTCTGGCTGTACATGGAAACATCTGGAAATACATCACGTGCAGACGGTTACATACTGAGTTAGAGCATATATCGTCTGTAAGTTCATCCAAATTGATGTCTGGAAGTTATTCAAATTCCAAGTACATTGCAGAAATTACGCTAGAAATAAGTTACATTTTCTTGCAAAAAGTGAATATGACCTTGATTTGAGTAACTAATAAAAAAAAATCTGCCAGTGGAAGGGCTGGTTCTAGGCATAGGCGAACTAGACGGCCACTTAGGGTGCCATCTGCTGGAGGGGGCACTGAAATGTGGACTTTTGCACATAACTTTGGAATAGAAAGTGACAGCGACTTGCGGTTCTTTGTGTTGAAAACTAGAGGTTTCAAGTTTGTGTAGGTTCTCAGTCGTACAGGAGTTGTCCATCGTAGGGAAAATTTCTTCAGTCTTCATCTGTACTCTGTAGAGACTGAGTATTTTGATTGTATACTTGCATTTTCACCAACTTTGTAAGACCAGTGTTAATTTAGCCAACTGCGAAAAGTTTTTTTATAATCCATTGTGGAATTTGTTAAATGTGACAACAGGTGGCGCTGTGTTAGGGCCGATTTAATCAGGACTTTCATGTTTAGTGACAAACAATTACCTTAAACAACACACTTTTGTCCTAGACTATTGTATTATTATAATATTTTGTAATAATTATTATAATTTGTGGCCCTATTGTATATTACAGTAGTTGCACAAAGTTGTCAGTCTATTACAAACATGTAAGAAGTCTGGAATTTGGCTTTTGATTTTAAATTAGAAGGAATGTTGTATAATATTAAGGCTAACATGGGGATTTCACATTATTAACAAAATCTAATTTCACAATTTAAAAACAACAGCAAAGCAGCAGATGTTATTGTTTCAGCTCTAAATCTTTCTAAAGGCCTTTATAATGTACTTTATTATGTAGGATGTGCAGTCCTGCGATCATAAACCTGCAGATCGGAGCCGTTGCAGATTCAGGACCACACATCCACAACATATAAAATAAAATTCGTCCTTATGAACTTGTGAACCAGCTCTTAAGAGTGAATCCTGCTGGTTCACTCTTCACTCTTAAGAGTCCCACAGCGTCTTTAGTAGCTGATGACAATCTTTGGACTGAGATCGAAACGTCCTATACTTCAACTACAGAGTACTGAAGAAATATTGCGTAGAGATTTCAAGGTTCCAAACGAGCCTGGTTCAAGTGAGTTGTGTAACATCGCATTGAAAATTAGTTGCAGGCTGGCCGATATATCGTGCCGATATACAGGCTATCGGCCGATGAAATCCAAAAATAAGGCAGAATTTTATTTGATATGTTGTGGATGTGTGGTCCTGAATCTGCAACGGCTCCGATCTGCAGGTTTTTCACAGTTGGCTAAATTAACACTGGTCCTACAAAGTTGGTGAAAATGCATAATTATACAATAAAAATACTCAGTCTCTTGAGTTTATTAAATGTCTTGCTTATAGTAGTTGCCTACCTTCCACGCTGTCAGAGCTGTATGTGTAGAAGCCTGTGTCTCCACTGTCAGACAGAGAACTAGCTCTGCGGCCGGACGTCCTGCAGCGAGAGGCCATGGCCCTGGGGCTGCTGGGGCCTGACAGGAGCTCTGAGGAGCCTCCATCACTGCTGCAGCCTGAACAAGAGCAGGAATTATCTTGTTACAATGTGGACGCCCACAATCCCCATTGCTAGTTTACAAATAAGTAATTTACTTACAATGCAATGCAATACACATTAGAACCACAACATAAATTAGGTAAATATAGGTCAAAGTACAGTCTGTATACTGTATAATCAAATAAGGCAACAGTATGATTGATTTCAATGATTTGTGCTTTGGATTGTGGTGGACAGTGCAGACAGTGCTTCTCTGACATTTTAGATTATAGGCCGCTTGCACAACGCATCACATGCAAAAATAGGCTATGGCATTCCACACAAGAACATGCAAAAGTGGCTAGCATTGTTAGCTTTGCACAGAGATAACGATGCGCACCAAACACACCCACCGATTTTATTCACGTCTGCTCCAGTTCTCTCCATGTCCTCGTTCGGATAAAAATATTGTCCCTGGCAGAGAAGTCAAATAAAACACGCATTTCTTTAGGTATGAGACATAAGACAGTGGAGCCGGGGTGTCCTGGGCGACAGTCGGATGCAGCAGGATGCAGCATCAGCATCAGCAGGACTTGACAGTATAGAGTAGGGACTGTACTGCTCCTGACGCTCACTAGGGGGCGACATTTGCTCGTCTGGTCAGAAACATGAGAAGAAGAAAGAGGAGAGGCGACGTTATACCCAATGATTTTCCTTTCAGGCAGCATATCTCACTCTAAATATCTAGGATGTATTATTGAAACATCTTTATTGTTTAATATGTCATACATCTTTCTCCGTATTTTATAATGTATATAATCGAGCAACAGAGACGAGGTCACATTTATTGAAGTGAACATTTAGCCTGAATATAAAGCTTAGGGTAAACGCATGGACGTGGATGGATCACACAAGACAGCAGTGGAAGCAACAACAGAAGTATAAACATGTGATTCTTCATTGTTTTTGGATAATTAACACCTTTATGCAGGTAAGTTAATAGTGACATCACACAAACTAAGGAAGTATGTTTCCCATGACACGTGCACTCACCGTTATGCTTCGGTTCTGCCTAATTTCAGTGATACAACATAAACATTATGCCCCTCACTGTCACGTTTTGCTAACTGGTTCATACGTTAATGTTTTGTGTAGCCACCAGTGATGGAGAAGTACTCAATATTCTTAAGCTACTTGAGTAAAAGTGCAGATACAGGATCAAGAATTTTACTTAAAAGTAAAAGTATCAGATAAAATGTCTACTTGAGTAAAAGTATACTGTAAAATGTACGTCATAAGTAAAATGTGAAGTATTTTAAGAGTTTAATGTGTTGTAGTAAACCAGGACTAAACCAGGTCTAAACAAGGACTAAACCAGGTCAAACCCAGGTCTAAACAAAATCTAAACAAAGACTAAACCAGGTCAAACCCAGGTCTAAACAAAGTCTAAACTAGGACTAAACCAGGTCTAAACAAGGACTAAACCAGGTCAAACCCAGGTCTAAACAAAGTCTAAACCAGGTCTAAATCAATACTCATCAATCAGCATGGAGCGAATGAGCCCCCTCCCTTTCATGTGTGAAGCGCTTTGGGCGTGACTATGTCATATGAAAAGCGCTATACAAATAACATTCCCCCTCCCCTAATACTAAACTAGGACTAAACCAGGTCTAAACTAGGTCAAAACAAGGTCTAAACAAAGTCTAAATCAGGACTAAACCAGGCCTAAACAAGGTCTAATCCAGGTCTAAACAAAGTCTATATCAGGACTAACCCAGGTCTAAATCAGGACTAAACTAGGTCTAAACCAGGTCTAGACGGGTCTAAACCAGGACTAAACCTTGTCTACATCAGGACTCAACCAGGTCTACATCAGGACTCAACCAGGTCTAAACCAGTTCATCGTAGAGAGGTCACTTTGAAAATAAAATACTTTTACTTACTTACTTTAATTTAAAAATGTAGTGGAGCAGAAAGTACAGGTACT
>OMNZ01054984.1:0-15980 GCA_900303255.1 Lesueurigobius sanzi | reverse complement strand
CTTTCACTTCACAGTTGTCTGTTACTTGTGTGTGAACCTTCAGTAAAAAATTCAAAATTTAATCTTTATGTTTATGGTTGTAAACATGACAAAATGTGCAAAAGCTCAAGGTGTATTAGTACTTTCGAGAGGCACTGTATAAGCTAATGGCTGTCTCTGAAAAAGAAAAACAGTCATCAATTGAAAAGTGCATAATGGTTGTGATGGCTGTGATTGAACAAACACTGATGCGATTTCACGCTTATCATGGAAAGACACAACACAATGATCTTATTCCAGGCAACGAATTAGGCTTTTGATGGCAAGAAAACAACCATTTTTGTGCTGAAATTAGGTTTCAGAAAGTGGGTTTTTGTCCAGGTTTTTGCCATTTCTACAGTAAATTGGGTTTTATTAGGTAATTATATGAGAGATTGAGCTGATTGCAGTCAGATTGATGCTATTATGGTGGCCTTTTTGTGAGACTGTGACAGGCTCTTATTACTGTAATTCCTCTGGCAGGTTGAATTAGCTGCTCTTAATTATTGGACACTTTTAGTTATAATCTCCAGACATGGCATTTAAGTCATTCCAATGTGGAGGTTTTTCAGGTTCATTTAAATGCTAGTCTTGGCAATACATTCATAGATGCTGGATACAAGCACTGAAAGCTGTTACCTGAGTTGTCAAGTATTTTTGACACTGCAGAAATGTGTTGGCTGGTTTGCTATTTTTGTCTTTTCATAGTTACTGGTGACACTTTCTTATGGTGTTGTTTCATAGATGGTGTTTATTATAATAACCAGTATGTGATTGTTTAAGGAACAATACACTGAGCAACAAAGACAAAGGCATGTATGTTGGTGGTGCCAGGGTATTGCATGAACGTGAATTTCCATGGGCAGGCTGATGATCAAAGTATTTAGTTGTATGAGTCCGGAGCCACTTGCAAGGCTTCAGAAGCACTGGAGGGAGCCCTTCAAAGTTGTCTGTAGATTACAGTCAATAATATTATTTGTAAGCAGTAATTGCTTCATTAGTCAATGTTTATGGTTTGGGGGCCCCCATGAGGGATCACCAAATCAGTGAGGGACCTGCAACACTTTGGACTGAAACAAATAATTAGATATAAGTTAATAACACGTTAAACAACCAATCACATTCTGTGTTAAGGAGGGATGCAACAATTCTCATTAACCATGTAAAGCCCAAACCATGAAATAATTGCTAAGAAATTCTATTTTTTTTTTTTTAATTGGACTGTTTATTGAATCTTCTGACATATTGAAACATAATGAACTAATTCTTAATTATGCTTAGTTAGTTAGTCATGAGTTATAATTTATACCATTTTTGTTTTGTTGGGCATTTGTGTGTGCGAATGCATGTAAAACACAAAATACATTTAAAACACCCATATAAAATATAATAATAATAATTATTAATATTTTACACTAAATATACCTAATGGTGTCATTTAAACTTTTAATTAATCTAAAAAGAGAAGATTTGATATAATGTTTCTTTATTGAAGCCTTAAATACATTCCAACACATTTGCATAAATGACCTTTGTCATTATTTTATGGCCTGCTGTATCAAATTTGATACACACGTTTTCAAGACGGTTTTACTCTAAATCAGGTTGTGAAATATTGAGAAGTTTTACATCAATCCTCCAAAGTAGTATCAGTAACAATTTGAAAGGTTTTCTTTCCTTAAAATATAGAACAAAATGCATACAAAAATGTTTGGTGAAAACGCTTGTGGATCACTGAGCGCCAGTGTTGTACAGTCGAGACGCACTATTTTGTCGAGAGGCACTAACTTTACCACTGCGCATGCGTCCAGACCTAGTTTCTATTCACTATTAACAGCGTTTAAACTTTGTATTACATAAATATACATGACGTAACCCTAAATCTAAACCTAATCCTAATCTTAATTGACTTTGGTCATAGACAGTTTTGAATGGAAATGACTATATATAGACTAAACTATATCCGAACTGCATTTACAATCAGAACTGTTCATGATCAAAGTCAATTAAGGTTAGGATTAATTTTAGGTTTAGGGTTACGTCATGTATATTATGTAATACCAAGTCTAAACACTGTTAATAGTGATTTTCTGGGATTTTCTATGAGAAACTAGGTAAATTCAGTGCCTTGCGACATTTCAGTGTGTTTCGACTGTACACCGGCAGCCATTTTACATGAATGGTTTCACTCTGGAGCATGAATTACTGCCCCCTGGTGGATGAACCTCTGCATTACAAGTATCCGATTGTATACATCAGGTTTTTTGGGAGAGCTCAGAAATCCATGTATCAAAATTGAATTGTTTAATATGACCTCTTCATTCAACACACAAATACGTTCAATATTATGGATCAATGAAAGCTTGCTGCTTATAGTATTTTCAGATGATTCCTTTTTGCAATCTCACTGAGAAGCATGACTCTCAGCCCCCTCTGAGCTCGCTGCCGGTGAGCGACTCCTCCCCGCAAGCAGCCCCTGTAATTCTCTAGTGTTATTTTTTGCTTGTGTTCCTTGTCCCGAGTGTTATGTCAAGCAAGAATATACCTTAAAATCAGAGCAGAGATCTTACCTACTCACCCCACATCCAGGAGTACAATACCTGCACATGTACGATTTGTGTCCTTCTATTTTACGACACATGCACAGGTTTTATGTAACATTTTAATTCAAAACACAACACAAATGCCTGCACAAATACCAGTATATTTTTGTCACACCATGACACACACAAACACAGTAGAAATACTAATAATCCATTCAATTATCCATTTATTTTTGATATTATCTTGTGGCATACTGTATGTTTAAATCTCTCTGGAGTCCATCAACTTCAAAATGACCAATGTGAAAAGCACAAATACTGGACCTAAGTTGGGCTTTGGGCGACTTTACTGCTGACTTTGTATTATCTGTGCTTCTCATGACAAGAAATGTAAAAGGCCAGGCGCTGGAAGGTAGATTGTATAGCTGCCGCTTTAAATAATTTCACTTCGAGCACAATCAGCACAATCTTCATGAAGAGGTTGTAAGGAGTTTCTCATAATGCTGAGTAATCCTTTCTTATTTTTCCACTTCTTCTTTATGATGTTGCAGCTTAAAGATTACACAAGTGCACTTTGTGAAGAGACAGTTAACACAAAAAAAACCCCAACTGCAGCTAACAATTAGCTTTATAGGGATTTTAGGTATACTTCTCCAATAAAATGTGTTACCATCCATCTGTAAGTGGCTATTAGCTTAATGTCAGTTGTTGGCAGGAGAGAGCAGTTTTAGGGATGCTTCTGTTTACTGGCGTAGTTAATGTGTCCAATGAGCCCCTTGTCATCCTATCTCAATATTTTTGTTTACAAAGCTAAATTTAATCAAGCTGGCAGGCGTGACGGAGGCAGAGAGAGGGGTGATGAATGGGGTTATGAGTAGTCAGCTATTGCTTGTCCCAAGTCTCCGAAATAAACAAACACTTGCCTGGACGCTGGACACTATTTCTGTTGTGCAATTTCTTGGCAAAATCTCTGGAGATTGCTTGTTTTATCGAATCTCCCAAAAATAAATTAGTGGAGCGCATCTAGCATTATACAGTGTTGGCTTGTGTTATTGATTTGGACATGGGTCAAAGGTTGTGAATGGATTATTTTAAAAGGCAGTTGACCTTATTTGTGCCTTTTTGAGGTGTTGTACATGACTAAAATATAGATCCACACTGTACCGTAGCAACACTAAACGAGAAAATTAGTGAACAGATTTCAACACTTTACTACTGAGATGACATTTGTATTGCTATCTTTACTCCTTGGTGTACAGTGCTGCAATAATTATCACTACCAGTAATATTACGGTGAAAACTTTTCCAAAATAAATAACTGGAACATAACAGAAATTCATGAAAAGGAGCCAGATCTTGACGTTAGCTCTGCACTTTTGCTTGGTTTTCCTTTAGTAGCACCTTAGACGGGGTAAGTAGTTTCTTCTACATACAGCATGTGAATTGTGGAGTTCACATTTAACAATATTCTTCACACGTGCATGTCTTGGGAAGTTGAGGGAAGCCGGGGAGAACCCTAGATCCATGATAGTCACGCACAGGAAGATCGATTAGACTCCAATCAATGCAAATCAGTCTGCATCTCTACATTCTGTAAATCCGTGTAACTCCTTGAGTCAAACAGTTGTCCGATAGATCTCAATGTCCTTTAGTTCTTGTTCATTTCAATCATTAATATGATGCATGGCATTGTATGGAAACTAATTAACAACGATCAGAAATGCCACAGAAATCAATGCCTATCTCATTTCTCCATCCGATCCAATCTAATTTTGAATTTGAAGCAGTTTGCAAACCCTTAGAGGAATGTATTTCTCTTTAAGACAACCTTGTGGTTGTCTTCTTTTTTCTTGACTTACAGTTCACATTGGGGCCTAATTGAATCGGCTCGGTATTATCCATTTGTAATAGAAGCACATGCCATGAACAAAAATGACTGCCTTTGTGTAATGTTTGAATGCTTGCGTACGGTTCCATTCTGGCAAAAATAAAACCAAAATCATATCAGGACAAATATAACTATCACAATGACACTGATCCTGATACGTTGTATCCATAAACACTGCACACCCATCTTTATTGGGACAAATTCACAAATCAATTCAAGTACTACATTGCACACCTGTGCTAAAAAGAAAGAGTAAAGAAAGAATGATAAAGAAATGAACAATTAATCATAGTTAAAAATGATGTACAACTTTGGATTATACTATGAAAGTGAAGTCTGTTGTTCTGCGGTTTCTACACCATAGTATCACACAAGCCTTGAGAACCCGTGACGTGAGAAACAATGTGCCTTTTCTTGAATATTGAGTTTTCAGTTTCCTTAAAAACCAGACTGTGATCCGACGGCACTGCATTTATTATTTGTCTACTTTCGCTGCTCACAAAACTTGAAATGGCTTTACAAAGCAAACGTATAAATAATGTAAATGTAGGTTGTTTTACAGAAGCCGCTGGAGCCTTGAGCGCAGCCTTTGTCTGTAGGGCTGTTAAATGAAGATTACTATTTATGTCTGCCATCACTCTGACAGGCAGCTCAAAGTTAACATCAAAATGACACATAATTACTCTCATTAAAAGTAGTCTGTTAAATGTTAGTATGCTAACTTGACGCCCTGTCGTCGCTTTTGACAACAGAAGCTAAGCCGGGCAGGGCCTAGTCGATACCTGGGTGAGAGAACGCTGGGGATTACCAGGAACTCTGGGTGAATGTAGTGTGTCAGCTGGACCGTCGACAAGCAGGGACAACCAGTTCAGTTGCCTCCCAAGATCCCATTTTCTATTAAAAATAATACAAAATATGGTAGGACGGCCTTAAATGGCTTGTTTCCACCTACCCTACTTTACACTGCACTACTCTTCTCTACCTGCCTTTGAAGTGTTTCTATCAGCCAACTTTACTGCTAACTGGTACTTTTTTAGTACTTGCTTGGCCCTGGTCCTAACCAGACCAAGCAGGTACTTAGCCTGGCCAGCCACTCCTGCTTTCTTTCAAGTCTTTGTAAAGAACAGGAAAAGTGTGTAGATTGGAAGGCCCGGCTAGCAGGTACGTTTTTATGAGCATAAACCTATACAGTATATACACTATACTACTATAACCTATACACTATAAAGGCATATTCATGGACCAGACTCTGCAAAGTAATGGAAACCAAACCACGCCAAGTAGAGTAGAGCTGAATAAGGCAGGGTAAAGTAGGGTAGGGTAGGTGGAAACAAACACTACTAGTGGACTCTTCTTGCCCTGGGCACCACCAAGTCTTTTGACGGCCCTGTGTGTGTGTGTGTGTGTGTGTGTGTGTGTTTGTGTGTGTGTGTGTGTGTGTGTGTGTGTGTGTGTGTGTGAGTGCTGGTGGTGGTCGGAGGCTGGTGGAAGCAAGGCTACAACGCTAACTTACCACCACTGAGTGAATGTATAAGTTCTAAAGCATTTTTGAGCGTCTGGATAAGCGCTATATAAGACTAATGCATTATTATTATTACTTGTGGTTTTAATGAAAAGTATTTAATTATTGTGGCGTTTGTTTAGGGCTGCACAATTTTGGATAAATATGTGATTGCAATTTTGAACTGCTAAACTAATACAAGCACATGTGTTTCAGAACATGCTCCTAGAGGCCTTAACTACAAAATTAGAAGGTTTTACAAATAATAAGACCTATAAAGATTCATTTGCTATTATTTGTGTACTTTTGTTAGTGATTGGCACTCTGTACGCCTCTTATGGGATGGATTTTTGATGACAAATCTGCGTATAGTCCAAATCAGAATGGAGGAGAAACCTAGTCTTAAAAGTTTCTGAACGTGACATGGCTGTTGTAGTTTTGAAGTTAATCCGTTACAAGGATTGACTGACACACACATAACCGTCTGAAGGAGTTGTCCAAGTTGAGAAAATATCCAGTGAGTGCCAGTTTTGCAGAGGAATATGACAATAACGAGACCTTTTACGAACGCTCAACAGTTTCGGGTGAACTCTGTGAGTGTTGTTGGCACGTGTGGTGGAGAGAGTATCAAATGTAGCACTAGAAGCGACCCAATATTGTGGCCGGTGAGTGTATGCTCTGAACATGTCGATATGAAGCCAAAGGGACTTGTTAAAAGCTGGAGGGGAAGAGTGGGCTGTATCGCCAACGTGTTAATAAAATCCAGTGGGGAGTGATGGATGAGCTATTACCACTTGTCGTTCATGTTAGCTTTGTAGCGGTTTCCATGGTAACTGCGCTTCATCTGACGGACAGATATTTGTGGACAGGACGTCATTTCTATAGGAGGGATTAGATTGTCGCGGCTGGAAACATGCAATAGAAAAAACATGCAATAGAAATGCCCTCAGGGATGTTAAGGTCGGTTGATGTGAATTGAGTTTCTGTAGAAAAGGGACAAAGCGTGTTCGAAATTCTCACTTGACAGTTTGAGCTTGGTGTTAACTTTGCTCACACTACTTAAAGTATAGCCTATATAATCATTATGAATGCACAGAATTTTGTTTTATCCCTTTTAATGTATTTCATTTGGTCATCCTTCAGTTTCTCTCGGTTGATAAGGCACTGTTCCTGACAGCACATTTATCTGAACACTGGACCAAAGTTCACTTTGTTGTAAACATGTGAACTCTGTTGTCAAAACCTGCCCAACGGCAAATAAAAATGTGCAAATGATTTCAGTTCAAACAGTGGCTTTGGTGCCGTCAGTCAGCTTTTCTTTATATTTTTAATCTTCTTATCATGATGGCATTCAGAGCTATGCACACACACTCTGGCATGACTTCAAAAGCTCAGCTAAAATAGCTGTATGCTATGTCTAAAATCCAACTGGACAAAGTAGCCATTGAGAGTAAAAGTGCTTGAAGCCAATACAGAAATGTACCAGCATTTATCAAGTTGGACAGCTCTGGATGTGACTAAATGCTCAGCTCCAGTGGACTGCACGGCAGGTGGCTTTGGTGCGGAAGAGCATTTCCAATACTTCAGAAGATCAGAGTCTGCTGAGAGCACTGTGTGTTTCAGCAGAATTATGGTGCAACAGATTGTAGAGTGTTTTCCCACTGATCCATAGGTGAGTGGTTTGATCCCAGCTCCCTATATAATAATGATAATAATTAAGGCTGGGCAAAAAATCTATTTGATTTAAAAATAGAGTTGGCAGGTTGAATTGATTGGTTTTTTTAGATTTTTTTTTTTTTTTTTTACAGAACAACATAATAAGGATCATAACAAAAAACAGACATGATAAAAACGACAACAAGAAGACGTAATACTAAATGAAAAACCAACACTAAACAATAAAAAAACAAACACAAAAAAGTACAACAAAGATAAAGATTTTTTGAGATCGTGAATCGAGTTTTTATATAAAAAACGATAAATAATAATAATAATAATAATGCCTTAGTATAATATAGCACTTTTCCAGACGCTCAAAGTTGCTTTACACTTTCATGCATTATTCATTGACTCCATACTCGGTGGTGGTAAGGCACTATTGTAGCCACAGCTGCCCTGGGGTAGACTGATGGAAGCAAGGCTGCCAATCTGCGGCTTCGGCCCCTCCGACCACCACCAACCACTCACTCATACGTTACAATCACCCAGGCTTCCTACCCTGCTTAGCTTCCGACATAATGAAAGTATGACAGAATGAACCTGTAACCAAGATGTTATTTCAACACTATTTCACAAAATTACTTTGAGTACTTTTACCTAAATGTTTGGAGAGTGTGTTCAAAATGTAAAAAAAGAGTAGGCATATAACTTATCATGCATGTAGAAATGTAGAAAATCATTTGGCGAGCTACTTAGAAAGGGCTGGTACTGAGGGAGGTACCGGTAGCTCCCAAACTACTAGTTGGAGATCCCTGTTCTAAGTGATGCTCGGATATGGCCTTGAATAAGAAAAAGATAAATAGTCCAGAGAGTTGAATGCTTAGATACACGGAGAACTACAGGGTAAGGTTGTATGTATAAAGTTTATTTTCTTTTAAAAACTAGAGAGCACCATCTTTACACCACTGTCCTTGCTGTGACTTGTGGAAAGAACACTGTATTGTCTCTCAGGTGTTTTGCATGCGTTTGTGCGTGTCTGTGTCTGAGCTCATGTTCGCGCTCCACTGCTCCCCGCCTCCAAAGACTTCTCCAAGTCACAATAATTGTTTTCAGTTTCTCGCTCGGCTGCTTCATAATTGTCACTGTGGAATTATGGAAATCTTATTGGGTTTTTTTTATATAGCTTTTGCTTTTATCAGTTCTCAATTTGGGGTTTGGGGACCCATGTGGACATTGAGTAATAATAATGTTATTTTTTATATATAATTAGTGATCAATTTTAAACTCCTGAATGAATCATAACATTGCATTGATTTTTTTAAAGTTATTCTGTGTATCATGGTCAATGAATGAATTACAAAATTTGTTTGAATGTTCAAAAACAGCAAAAGGTACAACTGTAATTGAGACCATTGGAATTGACCTGCAGTTGTTGTGAAGGTTTTAAATTTGTATTATTATCCATGACCTGTTATGGATGTGTGACTGCACTGTATATACAGTATATGACACTTTCCCCTAAGGACTACAGATGGAAATTAGCTTGAAAAAGCTACAGTCTGGTACGGTCATCTTTGCTCTCGAGGCTAATGTAATTGTACACTGTCCTGATAAATAAATAAACACGCAAACAATTAATTTATTAGGTTGCTGTATCTGCACAGTGGTTAAGTGGTTATCTCTTATGCCTTACAGCCTAAAGGTCGCTGGTTCAAATCCCAATCCCAGTCTGTTCTCCCCGTGTCTGGATGGGTTTTCTCAGAGGTTAATCCTCTATAGGTTAATCCTCTATAGCCTGGCACAACATCCAGAGATCAATTACTGGCAACACGGAGTCATGCAGCGGCATTAAAGAGTGAGTCAAATTCAATACAATATTGGCAAATAATGCACTTTACATTTTTACTTAATCTGTATTACCCTTTTACCCATAGAAAATACATTTATATGATTTTAGTTTCAGGCTATTACATAAATAAATATTAAACAACAAACCTGTTTAAAATTCTTCCACCCTAGTGTCCTTGAACCTAACGGCTACAGGACCTCCTCCCAGTCTTCCCAGTGCATCCATCTATTTCAGTCATACTAAAGTTTGAGTGGCAGTGCATGGGAATAGGCTGCTCTTTGATGGACAGTTATTAAGGTCAGACTCCCCTGTGGCACTCAGGCCTCCGGGTTCGTGGGGGTGCATGCAGAGAGACAGGCACCCAGAGAGCAGACATGCATCATCACAACATCCTCTAAGTGTTTACTCTGGGACAGGAGAAGATTAACTCTGGGGAGGGTGATATGAACAGGTTATTTTTAGAGACATTGTCATGAAAGCTCCCCACAGACCTGGCATTATTGGCTGCTGCTGCATATGCAAAACATCTAGTAATAATTTCCATAAATTAACTTTATAATTGTGAGCTTTAGTGAAGTACCTGCCTTGGTAGACTCCGCGGCAACTTAAAGCTAAGTTCTACAAATCAGTTATACGACCTGTAGCACTCTATGGAGCCGAAAAAAAGCATGAAGCGGTGCTATGTAAATGCCATGGAAAAGAAGATGCTGCTGTGGATGTTAGGGTTGACAAGACTAGACTAGACTGTCACCAACGAAGAAGTGTAGAATACTTGGAGTTGCACCCATCCAGGAGAAGATGCGGGAAGCCTGATTGTGCTGGTTTGGACACGTGATTAGAAGCGATGAAGAATCAGTGGTAAAGGCAGCCCTGAGATTAGACCCCCCTGAACGAAAAACGCTGGAAGGATGCCATCAGAGAAGACATGCAAGTCACCACAGAGAATGACTTGGGTCGACCTAAATGGAGAGCAGCTTGCCAAACTGCAGACCCTGCTATGCGGGAAGAAGAACCTGCCTAGCAAAAAGAAAATCTGCTCAAAGTTACAACAACCACAATAAACCTCTGCGTTTCTGGGGGCATGGGGGAGTGAATGATTGGATATTTTATAAATGTGTTGTGCATGTGTCCAGCTCATAAACATTATAGGGAATATGATCATAAATTCAATCATAATATTACAATATTTTCAATATCAGAATCAAGAATCAGGATACATAGCTTTCAATCTCAGGAGTTGAGTTGCTTCCCGATGGCCCTGTGTATGAAACTGTTCCTCAGTCGACTGGAACTGACCCATAGATTCCGCAGTCTCCTCCCTTTTCTTAGTTGTTCAGCCATGTAAGCCAAAGCATGGAAGTTTGTGGTGATTGTTCTCTCTAGACCAGTGGGTCTCAAGCCTTTCCTAGGGACATTTTCTTTCAACATTTATCAATTAAAGAAGTACTCACCTTATTCAGCCCCACCCACTTTGTTGTGTAAGTATTTCCTCTTTATGCGAGCGCTTGTGAGCTGGGATTTCCATTGTTGTCAATGTGAGACAGAAAATAGAAAACAAAGAAAATAGGTTTGTGTGGAGTGGAAGATGAAAAGTGACCTAATATTGTTTTTAGCGATATTATCACTTACGTGTTGTTATCCATTTAATTGGCTATTGGCTGTGAGGAACTGTTTATCGATCAATACATTCACACTCCAGTTTGTTGGAAATGTCACATGTTGCGCCAATAACAGAAATCAAAGTCAATGTTATCTCAAGTAATTCCTGCAGTTTGACCATAAACACAAGATGGTACACATTGCACGTTCCTGAATAAGATGAACAAAAATGGCAGTCTATTAAAAGGACTCCTACTTGTTGTTGTTTTGATTGTAATTTCAGCTTCATGGGCATTTAATGTAATCAATTCATGGGAAAATACAGAAATTAACATTCTATATAACATGCAATTCTTATGTGGGTCACAGCATGTCGTTGGATTATGGTGGTCGTTACACTAGAGAGTTGAGAACTGAACAACTGCTGGTGGCCCTTAGTCTGTCCACCTGTAGTTCATTAAACATAAAGTGATCAGCTGCAACCTCCTGCAGTTTCAGTAAGTTGCACAGAATGAAGCTGATTGCATGTGAAGAGGGCAGGTGTTTCTCAGCTGGTGGCTCTTTGAAGAGAAAAAAAATACATCTACATGGAGAGTCTTCGTAAGGCCTTTTACGGTCAGTGCTTAAACCCACTGGTGATGGTGGCGCTTCACGAGTAGAAAACTAATGCACGATACTGGTATCGTATATCGGAGCCGATACAGGAAAAAATATGATTCCAAATATCTGATACGGAACCGATACTTTCATCAACGTAATATAGTGTGAATATGGACATGCTGTATGTCATTTGAAAGCTTTACACTTAAAAATACTACTTTTGATCGCTGTGCAAAATCTAACCAATCACAGCTGGGACAGAAGCTATGACTTGGTCACATCTAAAGTGGTAAAATAGGCTAATATTGGCCACTAATGATGGTCTCTGTGTTTGTATTTTACAGTTAGAAATACTGTAACATAATTAGGAATATACCTAACATATTTGCAATGATCAGGTCGCTTTATGTTGTAAGTTGTTTATTATTATAACAAAAACACTTTTTCATTCAATGTAAACCAGTTTCTTTACATAAATAGCAAATATGTAATTTACAAATTTACTTTTGTGAAATTCTCAAAAGTAAATCGGCTGGTATCGGGTGTCGGTATGCTCAAACCAAAGTATCGTATCGGAAGCAAAAAAGCTTGATCGGTGCATCTCTATAGAAAACCACTGATTTAGGCCATCTTCCAATCAGATCTAAGTGATAAAACACCACAACGGCCCTTTAAACATATTGAATAAGAGCTTTTTGCAACAAAACGATTTCATCCTTAGTTGAGAAGACTGCAGTTTATTTCTCTGGAGAACACATGGCCTCCATTGTCTTGCCATCTTTATGACATCAATGACTGATTATTATTATTATTATTTCAGGAATCAACCACTGAATCCCAACACAATTTAGTCATCTGTGGGGACATGGTGCAATATTAAATCATTATTCCAAAGCTCGTGGTCCAAAAGATCATCACGTCCACAAAGGATTTGCCAAGTGTCTGAGTAATCCCTCTAAAGTCCTCTGTCATTAAAAGCACTAGTACCTAATCAATTATGTATATGGCACAGCTCGGACAGCCTCCCAGAAATATCAATATGTCAATACGTCTTTTAAACTTGCCGACCCCTGTCATCCAACATTCACCTCTTCTAGTCACTGCTAAATTTTCCTATTTGCAAAAATTGAGTGGAGACTTTTATTTTATGATTGCAATGAAAACAGTTTTCATCTTCAAGTTTCAATTTCAATATTTTGACTTGTTTCATGTCTTCAGTACGGGCCACATGCAGAGGACTGAGACACCTTAATTCAGTGTACTCCTAATTTGTTCATGAAAGGAAATCGTTCTCACAGAAAGCAATTAAAAATCCAATCATGAGAGGAATTGCGTTGCTTATTGTTCATTTATTATTTAAATTGTGAGCAAATAATTCAACACAGTCTATTTTTTATTTCCGCTCATGAAAACCTACAGTAATTATATCCACTTGAACGACGGGATGGAGGCAGTGGCCAAAATAATGGACATATGAGTGCCATGGCAACCACATCTGCTGCGTTCGTGACTAAACGCTGATCATATTAAGATACATAGAACATACGGAGATCACTGTCCACCCACTCCTTCACACATTATAATTATTCTTCATCAGTCCTTTTATGATATCGATTTCATATTGAGCTAACTAAAACCACTTTGGTAATGTTTTTGTAAACCATTGATTGCATAATTTAAAAGCACAGTACCAAGTTTTTCTTGTTTTCAAACCGCACTACTCACTTCAGAGAGAAAAATATACACACTTGATGTTGGTGCGTATTTATTTATTTGAGCATCAGACTAAAAGCTAGGGAGGCACATTCTGTTCCACTTCTGTTTGATTAATTGTTCGCCTATCGACTGACTGTTAACTAGGGTTTTGCAGTACACAAAATATCTTGTATTTGGAGATGCAATTACCGTATCGCAGCCACAATAAGCCATTTGCACATCGCATCTGCGCATGCGTGGGTTAAGCAGGTCAAAAAATCCCACTACCAAACTAACCAGTCAGTACAGGTAGCTAACCGTGGAGCGTAAGGCTTAAAGGTATTCAGCCTTAAGTGACTTGTAGAATGAGATACTCTTTGTGCCATGTTCAACTGCTCTATAGACATGAACTTTGGTGGAAGAAAAAACAATTTTAAGGCTACTCAGAGTCCAACCCATGGATCCATGGTCCAACCAAAGACAATGGGCCTCATTCACGAAACAAACTTACGCACATTTTTGGCATTCACAAAATTTGTTCTTAGTTGAAAGAGTTCTTCTGGAAGAACAAATCCTAGGAACAGTCAGAAGGACTCTTAGACACAAAAAATCTGCAGTTTTAGAATATTATCACAGTCAAAATGGACCCAGAAATTCTAATTCTTTCACAGCATGAGTAACATTTTTCGAAAAATTATTTAACTTAAACATATATTTTTTGAGAGAATGAAAGTGATCAGTGGTGGTATAGAGCAGAGATAGTTAGTGTAGACTTTCACAGCTGAGGGCTGCAGCTCGTTAGTTGTTGCTCTGAGTCACACCTGTCGTAATCAGAGGAAAGATCAGGAGTACTGCCTCCTGCTCTGGTCATGCCCATATATGGAAGTTTAGAGGGTGTGTCTTTGTATTTACATAGTCAATATGATGTAAATGTCCTGATAATGAGGGGAGTGGTGTTCTTAGTGTCATGTTCATGAATTTGGGGCATCTCTCTTTAAGAACAGTTTTGTCTTCTTAAGAACGCTTCGTGAATCAGACTTAAGTTTTTCTTAAGTTTATCCTAAGTTGTACTTAAGAACTTTTTCTTAAGAAAATATTCATGAATGAGGCCCAATAAACCTCCTTCATTCTTCATAATTTCCCGACAGAAAAGAAAGGTCCAGAAAGACATAAAAGAGTGACCAAAATTGTAAGATTCTTGCACACATTTATTTTGTCAATATGTTAAAACAGGGAACACATAAAGGGAACACAAGGACATGGGACCAGTCTGACATAAATCGTCTTCATAACGGGCAATCCACAGCCAGTACAAAAACACGTTAAATCAACTTTCCATCGGTTGAAATGGTCCAAATCATAGCGTTCTTCGTTGCTTTCTCCCATCGGTGAATGACGCTGCTTGGTAGCCAAAATATTCACCTTACCCATAAATGCACCACGTGACCCGCAATGGCTTATATCTCACTAAATTTTCCATCAGGCTGAGATTGATCCATATTTTTTGCCAACTCAACCTAAAAAACAATAAATGGAAAGAAAATTGTTTTAGTTTTAGTTATTTCCCTGTTTTAGTCCTAATTTACTTGAGTAAGATATTGCAATAACAATTCAAGGCAGTTGTCTCAAACCTACTGGAAACCGCTGGCTGTATCTTTATGTACAAAACATTTGATATAAACAAGAGCCTTTTTTTCAGAAATAATTATGAGACATGAAAAAATACAAAGTCATGAACTCATGACAAATTACAGATGGAAACTGTTGCTTCATTTTATGTTTATTTTCCTTTAATCCTGTTATATCAGATGGTACTTTGTCTTGTTATATGCAGCTTGATGATTTTTTGTCAGTATTCTTTGAATCAATGAAGTCGATGACAGCGATTAAGTGATTAACCCATTAATTAAAATAAAAAAATTAAAAGAAACAACCATATATAACAATTGAGGTTTCCTGTGTGACTTTCCCCATAGCGTTCAGCGCGGGCTAATGAATCCCAATTCATGTTAGCATTTGAACCTCCGCCATGTTGTATTTTTGGAGCCAAATTCCATATTTGGTATGTGCGAGTTACGTTCTCACACATTGGCTGCCTTCTTGCTGCCAGTTATTTTTGTTAATATCTTAATGATCATGTTGAAAATATTAAAAGACAAAGAACAGGATGGTGTAGCGCGTGGTAAGACAAGCACTTGAGGCTCATATTCCAGCCATCCATTTTCTTCCGCTTATCCGTTGCCGGGTCGCGGGGGCAGCAGTCCAAGCTGTCCGGCTCACATTGCACCAGTCCCTTATGGCTCCTCCTGCAGGTGGTGGGTCCACAGGAGAACGGCCTCACGACGCTCCTCTGGGCGACGTAACTGGTCTTGATGGTCTCATCATAAGGGGCTTCTGAACCGCTCTTGGTCTGACCCGTCACCTAGGACCTGTTTGCCATGGGAGACCCTACCAGGAGCATAATGCCCCAGACAACAGAGCTCCTAGGATCATGAGGGTCACATTAACAAGCCTATTTCCAACAATGAGTTAAAAGTTTCAATGGAAAGTCAATTTAGGAGCTTCCAGGTTCCGGTGGTTTTGTCCCTGTATGCTAACTGGCTTCGCGGCAAACTAGGCAATTATACC
>OMNZ01054969.1:0-13842 GCA_900303255.1 Lesueurigobius sanzi | reverse complement strand
ACATGGCACCCCAGACCATCACTGACTGTGGGTACTTGACACTGGACTTCAGGCATTTTGGCATTTCCTTCTCCCCAGTCTTCCTCCAGACTCTGGCACCTTGATTTCCAAATGACATGCAAACTTTGCTTTCATCCGAAAAAAGTACTTTGGACCACTGATCAACAGTCCAGTGCTGCTTCTCTGTAGCCCAGGTCAGGCGCTTCTGCCGCTGTTTCTGGTTCAAAAGTGGCTTGACCTGGGCAATGCGGCACCTGTAGCCCATTTCCTGCACACGCCTGTGCACAGTGGCTCTGGATGTTTCTACTCCAGGCTCAGTCCACTGCTTCGTCAGGTCCCCCAAGGTCTGGAATCGGTCCTTCTCCACAATCTTACTCAGGGTCCGGTCACCTCTTCTCGTTGTGCAGCGTTTTCTGCCACACTTTTTCCTTCCCACAGACTTCCCACTGAGGTGCCTTGATACAGCACTCTGGGAACATTCTATTCGTTCAGAAATGTCTTTCTGTGTCTTACCCTCTTGCTTGAGGGTGTCAGTGATGGCCTTCTGGGCAGCAGTCAGGTCGGCAGTCTTACCCATGATTGCGGTTTTGAGTAATGAACCAGGCTGGGAGGTTTTAAAAGCCTCAGGAATCTTTTGCAGGTGTTTCGAGTTAATTTGTTGATTCAGATGATTAGGTTAATAGCTCGTTTAGAGAACCTTTCCATGATATGCTAATTTTTTGAGATTGGAATTTTGGGTTTTCATGAGCTGTATGCCAAAATCATCAGTATTAAAACAATAAAAGACCTGAAATATTTCAGTTGGTGTGCAATGAATCTAAAATATATGAAAGTTTAATTTTTATCATTACATTATGGAAAAGAATGAACTTTATCACAATATGCTAATTTTTTGAGAAGGACCTGTATATCCAGATACACTTGAATCACTTTGGTACTCAAAAGCAGTTAAACATATAAAGTCCTACTTTACTTGAACGCAGCACAGAGTGGCTTCCTGGCGGTGGCTACTGGCTGCTGCACTGCAACGATGGCTTCTGATCCGGACCGGGGACGATGCTGTAAAACCTTTGGAATAGTAGTGTTATTAATCATGGATCTCCTGGTACAGTGTGTGAATGGTACGTCAGTGTTTCCCCGTCTTATCTCTCTTTAGGTTTGGATGTCGTCTATCGTAACTGTGTTGTTAGCATGGCTGTTGTTAGCCTGCCCTAGCTTATGGTGTTAGCATTGCTTATGTACTTCCCATAGAAATGGAACACACTGATTTGTGATCTTAAAAAGCTACCATGCTGTAAAATCACCAGATTCTTATTCTGGCATAATAAACTGCATGATGTTTAGGTAAATAATTGTCATGGTGGTGGGATTGGGTCACGATGTTCATACGTCATACTCTGTTTACCTTACAGGATATTTGACGTCTTCGTACGTGGGTCCAGAGCATCCTTACACTAGAGATGCTCAACACGGCCCTGTGATTACCAGTTCAGTGGTGCCCGCAGCTGTGTCAGGTACCCCATTAGGTCTGCTGTACTTTATGCACTGTTGCTTCCATCTATTGCGCTCCGAAATGTAAACACTGTGTTGCTTTCTGACAGTATCACCTGTAGAAGAGGAAGGCTACATGACAAAGTGTCCAAGTGGAGGTCTCTGTAATCGGCTGCCAGCGGATTGTATTAACTGTAATTACCAACACAACTGCACCTATGGGAAAACGGCCTCCTTCACCTGTAGACCTAAAAAGGGGGTCCACTGTATAGTGCGTACATGTTTATTTTCATTTTTCTTCATAAACTGTTGCCCAACTGCTGACTGATCATGTATAATGTTTACAGAGAGACTATCTTTATTCTTTTTTATTTTATTGTTACTATTATTACTATTACCTGTTGTTTTTTCCTGTCTTTGTGCACCCCCGTGTGATACTGTCCTAAGAGCTGTTGTGACAAGTAAATTTCTCCATTGTGAGATCAATAAAACTATCTTATCTTATGTTGCCTGTTCAGGGTGTGACAGGACAACAGAAAAGCAACTTCTCTCTGGCCATAACCTGTCAATTCTGCTGGCAACTCGACCCATCCCTTTACCGCTGTTCTAACTCCACGAGCTGTATGACTGTGTCCTGTCCAAGGAAGCGCTATAACGCAACTTGCAATGTTCTGGAACACGTACATTGTTTAGGTAGGTACCCTAGATTTTATTTGAGCTCTGGCCATAAAAATGTTTTTTGCCTGTATTTCAAAAATGTGTGTATTTCTTTATTTAGGTAAAAGACATTTTCAGAAACGATTATTTTGTAACTGGACAGGAGGATACAAATGGTCGACAGCACTAGCTCTGAGGTATTGTCTTACCCTCATATTTAAAATGCATGTTATTAACTTACATGCTGCATAACACATTTTCTGTGGTCTATTTTTTACAGCATTACACTTGGAGGATTTGGGGCAGACCGGTTTTATCTAGGCCAGTGGAGAGAGGGTTTGGGCAAACTGTTCAGTTTTGGAGGCCTGGGTATTTGGACATTAATAGATGTTCTCCTAATTGGAGTTGGTTATGTGGGTCCTGCTGATGGTTCTCTGTACATCTGAACCATGTCTTTGGAAACATGGTTGGATGTTCTGGCGCCTTTCCTTTCCCTGACGGCTTCACCATCTTCAAGACTTAAGATGCTGTGATCTTGGCACGTTCGCCTGCCCAAGCTTGCTTTGCAACACGTCCTCATCCCATCTGCTCTCAGGCAGGAAATGTATTGCACGTCGCCTCTACCCACACGAGCCACGGAGTGATCTCTTTCTCTCCGTGTGTAGCTTGTGTTATGATGCTGTAGATGGAGTTGTGCAGAAAGAAGACCGCGAAGCAGTTAATGTGTGTATGTCTGGTAGATTGAACTTAATATAGGCTCACTCACGCAGCAATAGATGGGCCTAGTTTCCTTGCCCAGAGCTCCAGGGGACAAGTTTGCACCTCAGAGCCAAGCAGTTGTCTTATTACTCTGTAAATGCATGAGTAGAGGAGCGAGGTTAAGTTTATATCCATGACTGCGCAATAAAATGGAAAAGTAGTTAATTTTTATCCTATTAGCAAGATGCAAGGTCTGTGGAACATCTTCAGGTCAATTTCCTGTCAGCAGTTGTTTGGTGTTATTGTGAGATGTGGCATAGACTTGAAACACTACCTAACACTCTTCTAAATGCAGTACTCGACTGCATTTGTACTTGAATGCTTGATGTATATATACTGTGTACAAAAACAAACATTTTAAACAATCTTCAAATCATGCACCCATTATGTACATAGGCCTTCAATTTTTTTTGTGTCCCAAATTGTGTTACTGTAATTTTAATTTATACAAATAAAAAGTTGAACTACATAATGTTACAGGCAATTAATACCTTTCATTCTTCCAATATTGGGATAAAACTGCATGCTTTTTATGAGCACCATCCACATAAGGGTCATGCAACTTTGTAAAGCAGTCTTTGAAAGCACTCTAATACTGGCAGTTATTTTCACAGCTGTTCGTATTCTCGCATCAGAGTGTTAGTGCGAGGACACTATCCTGCTAGAATGTGACATTGAGCAAAGATATACAAAAAAAAGGGCTGAAAAAAAATATATACGTGTATATCTTTTTACTATTGGCTGCAGAATCCAGCCTGTTGTGATCCTCCCATTTTCGATACAGTTCCCACTCCCACTAACTCGTGCAAGAATTTGTCATACTTTGTGGGTCAAGGCTTGACGTTACTGCTCATGTTATGCTTGTGACCATATGATTCACCTAGCATATAAAAAGTACAATATGATGGGCAGGTAATAGTGCCACTATAGGCCATATAATCTCATATGCCCTACTTACAAAAGAAACTTGCCACATTACTGGACAAGCTTTTATTCATAAGTCAGTACTTTATTACCGATAAATAGGCAAATGATGCCTTTGAATACATTAAAAAAAAAATCTTTTCAAAGTCACTATGAATCCACTAATTTTGGTGGTTTTAAATGGTGGGTTGTTGGTGGGTTACATATTCATTCATTTTAAAAAACATCTACTGTAATTTGGAGTTGATATGATTATTATCTATGAAAGACAGACACAATCACGGCTGCCTGCTTTTGAACAGTCAATTATGCAAATAGAACAAAAGTGTATCACACTGAGCTTACACAATCCAATTTGGGTTGTATCAATGCTGTGCATTTCAAAGTATGGGTTGTGGCTCTGTGGATTTCCAGGTGAACTCTCCAGGACAAGGATCATGTAATTGCCAGTCTTTTTCTTTCACACAAAGGAGCACCTGAGGCAGCGCCGTTAATTACATGTCTATAAAAGATTTTGCCACCCTGTAAATGAGTGTGTGCAGTCATGTATAACACTGAATCAGTGCACTCAATTATTAGGTTAGATGGTTTTCCTTCCATTATTGAAGAACATTTAGCTATAAGGCTGCCACATTTATACAGTTAACAAAAATCTGATTTATGTTTCAGTAGCGACATAAGAGAAACAAAACATATAACAAAGAATTAAGTTATAATATTGTATTTCATTTATACCCTCATTTGTTTTAGCCCATTGCAATGTGCAAAGGCTAGTCTGGTCCACCTGGCTGTTCTAAAACCCAAATGTACAGTATGTAGCTCAAAGTGGTGCCGATAAAGCTGTCTGTGACTCGATGACGCTTTGAAAAAGCCAGAGAACATTGCAGCTGAGTGGGAACAAATGGCACACAACAGATGCTTATGGTCTGGACCTGCAATCATGGGTACAGAACCCTCACAAGGTGAATGTTTGTTCTCACACGCATACTCTAGTCGAGATGGGCGCAAATGGAGAGCTTTTGCCCATTATCAAAACTCTTATGCGTGAAACCCACCAGAAACACAAACACAGGGAGAGTGCAAGTGTTAATGCCATTTTTGCAGAACACAAGCTGTTTTCAAAGGCCTGTGAATGGAATAGAAGTGGCTTTGAGAGAAAATATTGGGTGCATTGTGTCAGAAGAGGCTCTAAGCACTATCCAAACAACCAGAAAAAAAAAAAGATCCCAAAGCAATCTCCAATGGCTCTTTCAACAGAATCAATCTTTTGCCTGTAAATGTTATGTCATAGTAATGATGTATTGTATCTGTAATGTTCTGCTTTATTTGAAGACCTTCAATAGATGTATATGAAGAGAAAATAATAAAAGATAGAAAAAAAAAAAAAAGTGCATTGCCGGGACCGAAGGTATGGAGGCGGGTGCTCTTCGAGGATCAGGTACTAACTTATAAAAAGAAGGAAAGCGAGTATCCGAGGCACTCGGACTTACATAAAAATCCGTTATTTAGGCACAAAGGGACACACCAACGTCTCTTCTTCAGGGCATACAGGGATCCCTGTATGCCCTGAAGAAGACCTTACGGTCGGAACGCGTTGGCGCGTCCCGGTGTGCCTAAATGAAGGACTTTTATGTAAGTCAGAGTGCCTCGGATCCTCGCTTTCCTTCTTTATTCCAAGATTTTGACCATGTTGGAATTATTTTCCCAAGGAGGCTGAACCATTAGTTGTTCAATCCTCCATCTGTGCAGCTCATTTCACCGCACAGCATGCCTGCCAACAGTGCTCTCCTTGTGTAGCAATGGCTTTGGTTTTGGCATACTGTCAATAAGTCATTTGTAACATTATATGAAAAACATTACCCAGTGTAAAAAAAAGAAAAAAAAACACAATAGCAATTTTTGTGATTTATTTGTACAATACATTTCGCACTGTACAAAGACCTCAGCTCTTAGACAAAGGAATGAACAAAAGAGCATCTATAGTTCCCTTTTCATTATGATCCCTCATACCACCTTGTGAGCTTAAACTCGTGAAAATGTACATCTACAGAAATATTTAATAAATTAAAATTAAAAATAAATAGTTACCTGCCCAGTAAATGTACACTTACAGGGCCAGATGCTTGTGAAACAAAGTGCTCATGAATAATAAACATTCAGAAATAAAAAGCTTGATAAAAAAAAAAAAAAAAAAAAAAAGTCAAATTATGTGTATCCAAGTCAAAGGCAGTGGGGCAAATGCCCACTGTGTAACAGCATGTAAAAAGTAAACTCACAGTGGACACATGCACAAAAGGCAAATGGTGATATTGCAAATCCATTATGCCTATGCCATATACACACACAGAACTTAAATCATCCACAAAGTTGTGAGCTTTCATGACAGGACGGACACTTGACGAAAAACACAAATTTCTGCTTTGACAAAGGACAATGTAGGAGACAACCCAATAATGTCAATGCATGTATTTTCTTTCTTTCAGAGCAATATAATGATTTCATACATTCAACTCATGCCCTTTCAAACAAACCACCTAATTTTTATCAAGTTAATAGAGGGCGCCGTATAAAAATATAACAAAAAACTCAAAAACAAAAATGTATCTACATAGTTTCAAATGCTGCTTACTTGGGGTTGACTGACACTGCCAAGAAAAACAAAATTCAATGTAACATTTTCTCATTCAGAAGTGAAGTCTGCAAAAATGACTCAAATCAGGTCTGAGTAGCAGCGGTCTTTCCCCTCTCTGCAATTGTAACACAGTGAAAGCCACGCGTTCCATCTGGTCCCCTGGGGAGCCTCATCACGCCAGGTGGCAGGCCATCAGCGTTCTGGATCTTTCTGCCCATCATTGGGCTCCCCACTGGGCTGCTCTCCTGAGATGCCACCTGCTTTCGACGCTGGACCCAAGGGCTCCCTGAAGGAGTGAGGCTACTGTCTGAAGAGTAGTCAGCCCATCGTCGCCCAGCCTCAGGGCTGAGCCGGCCCTCGCTGGCCAGAGGAGACTTATGTGAATGCGGGGCCTTGCGCTGAGAACAGGGGCTGGCTCGAGGACTGGACCAAGGGCTGTTGCGTGGGGACATCCCAGGGCTCAGGTGATTGTTCTGAAAGCTGATGCCTGCAGTAGTGGGGCTGAGCTTGTTACAGGATAGGGACTTTCTGCCGAGCCTGGGTGATGTGGGATTACTCTCAGTTTCTGATGAGCTGCAGGCCGAGTCGTCTCCATGATACTGGAGCTCTCGGACTCTGCTATTGAGCGAACGACTTTTGCGCATCCCTCCCTCCTCACGGGGCCGCTCTTTTGACACCTTTTTCTTTGGGGGTTTAGTGCCAATGAGGACCATTTTTAACCCAAGAGAACTAGTCCCTCCATCCTCACTCCCCACAGCATCATTAGCTTTGACAGCAGCCTCCACTTCCTCAAACTCAACAATAGCACATTCCTCAGTGCCAAGTTGAGTGTAGCGGCCACTTAGTCTCTTCAGATCTGCAGGCAGGTCTTTTCCTGGTTTCAGGACTCTGACAGAGGCGATAGCTCCATATGTTCCAAAAGCTTTAAGTAACAGCTTCATAAGTTGCTCCTGCTGTGTGGCGCCTCCCTCGTTGCCTCCATTTTCTTTTGTGAGCCCAGTCAGTGCAGCCAGTTCTGGCCACCTCTGCAAATCACTTAATAGTAGCATGCGGCTTGGCAGAGACTCACTGGCAAAGACAGGAACCGCGGACTTGCGTCGCACTTTACGCCCTTCATCATTCAACTCCAATATGTTGGAATGTCTCAGAGCATAAGCAGTTGTTCTCCAGTCACGGGTCAAATGCTTCACCTGCAAAAACACAAACAAAATGGTAAAAACTCTCTTTTCCATATTGCTTAAAGTTAATGCTCACAAACCTCTTTAAAACCTCTTAAGACCTAGAGTCCCCGAAAATGGGGACTTTTTTATTTTTTTAGATACAGTTACTGACCTACGTGTTTTACGCAGAAAAATATTCCAAAGTTGCAAATTAGTGAGAGCTGATGTGGGATTATCCATTTCTGTTGTTATTTGCTCCACCACAGGGAGGAAAAAGGCCTTTTTGCAGAAAAATGTGTGTTTTTTTCAGGCGTAAATTCATTCAAACCTATGGCAACCTCATTTTATTGTCAAACAACATCATTTATTTTTATTTCACTTCCACAGTCATCCCAAAGCTCTACCAAATGTGTGGACACCAAGATTAGCCATGTGCACCTATGATGTAAATAAATGATATTTGGAGAAAAAGGCCTAGGGCTTAAGAGGTTAAACCAGTCCTAATAAGAATAGATTTGGATCATTTCGGCCAGATTGCTCAAATGTCATCGATGACATTGGCTCATGGTTAATGCTAAACCTTAGGGTTATGAACACATAGGACTCTTTTGCAGGAGGGTCATAGTCAAATCATTCACCAAAAAAATGTATTTAAACTTCTTAAAAATTTAGAACAATAGGTAAAAGGTTGATCTTGTTTTGATGCCCGTGACGCCCTTTGAGGCGACTCTTGTTGTGATATTGGGTGACAATAAATTGATTGATAATAAAAACCAAAGCTTTCATTTTCTGTGCAAAAATGTATAATTTTGCAATAAAATGCCATGTGTTCTTTGTTCTTCTTTCTACGTCTTAATGATAATGTACTTGACTCTCCAAGCCTTTTTACATCCATAATCATGTATTATATTACCATTCAGATAAACCTACAGAAATGATGGTTACCTTTTTGAAAGAGGTGAGCAACTTGACACTGACGAAGCCCAGTTTGTTACGTCGCACATGCTTTAGAAGGAAGGCATCGTGTTCTAGGTTCTCATCGGACAGGTAATATTCGATCTGAGTAACCAACTTGTGGATGAGCTCTGAGTCTGGGGGCTGCCAGCTCTCCTCCTCCAGTTCACCTCCGCTGGTCCCAGCACCACTGTGTGGGAGGACAACACGCAGCAATCAGAACAGAGTACCCCACACAGTGCATTTATAGAGACTCACAGGAGCCAGTCATACAACGGTTATACTTGACCACATACTGTACAATGTGATTCATGTAATGTTCAAGTTATTGACTACACTGACTTACGATCACATAGACTCTAGCAATTCCAAACCTGTCAATGTGAGAGATGTCCCGAATAACGCTCACAACCAGAGAACAGTAGCCTACGTATTCCTGTAATGCAGTATTAGCAACACTGAAGGAAGTTAAAAAGGTGGAGAGCACTACAGTCGAGTAAAGAAGCTTTGCAGATCAGAGAGTGGGTCTGAATGAAATGTTGTGGATGACTCATCACACCCCCACCCCAAACTCACCCACAGTTTACTGCAAACTATTGGCATGAAACCACCCAGGACATCAGGTACTACAGGCATCGAAAGGCACAGATAACACTGTGCATGGGAAGCTTCACACAGCAGTGCATTAATGAGAGATGGGAAATATACCAAGAAGACAGACGTGTTTCAGATGTCAGCCTAGAAACACACCATTGTGTTGCAATAGCACAAGTCAGATGACACTTTGCTTGCGTATTTCCTTTGCCTGTAGGCTTCCTGTGTGCTACACAGCATCTGTGCTTCTACTCGTCTTCTTGTGCCATGTGTGGTTTAGCTAAAACTATGGATCTAAGAAGGAAGGGACAGTGATATCTATTTTCCCCTATGGCCTTTCAATAACTGAGTCACTCTTTGCACACGTAGCCTGAGCATAGGCCACGGGATAAATATAGCAGCCCTGACGTAGGGAATTAGATTAAAGTGAAGGTGCAATCCTTAGCCCATCTCCAGGTGTCTGGCTTTAATGCTGCTACAGGTGGCCTCATAAACCACACGAGTGAACAATAAGAGCTGAGGAACAACGTCGTTTCACCTACACCTTCTGGGTGGATGTGGTCCAGTAGCGCGACAGAAATTGTAAATGGTTTTAAAGCACTAAATTTACGAGATAATCCTAGAGACTGAGTCAACCGCTCACTTTCATTGGTAAATCAAAGGAATAAAAGGTGGCTTGTAGACAGACCTGGATTTGTCATGCCTTCCTATTTCGTCTTCACTACAGCTGCCCCCGAGGATGTCAATATTATTGGACAGTTCCTCCGGCTCCTCGTCCTCGGCAGCTTGAATGGCCACAGTTATAGTCACGGTCCCCATCTCCTGTGAGAGCTGATCCACCGTGATTACCTCATCGACTCCGTCTGAAATACACGTCGGTGTCTTTATCTTGTGGATGCCCACGGAGCCACTCATATTCTTGAAGTATGACAAGGTACTTTCGCAGATCTCTTTCACTCTTTGGCTTGTAGCAGCAGTTCCCTGAAAACCTGCTGTCTGTATAAAGTCGACAGAGCGCACAGGATACGGGGCGCAATGCTTCTTCTTTTGGCACCAGTGATGGCGGAGAAAGACCCACGGGGCTCCGAAAACGCGCTCCACGGCTCGCCAGAAACCCCTGATCCAGATCCGACCCGAGACAGGGCCCTGAGGAACCGCGGGGCTTGTAGCAGCCAGCGAGACACAGCCGGGACCAGGTGTGAGCGACGGTGGTGGACTAGAGCCTCCTTGTGCTTCTACTGCCACCGCCGCCGCTGCTGCCTGTACTTCCTCATATGTAAGAGGCTTTCTGTTGTTGAAGCGAGCTTCAGGATTGGTCTTCTCGCACGCATTCCCTGCCCACAAGCAGGAGCTGACACAAAGCCAAGAGGGAGGTAAAAGGAAGGAGAGGCAGCGCATAAACGCCTTCACCAAGGCGTGCATTTTGTCTGCTTTTCCCACACACTGTTTTCTTTTCATGTGAAGGCACGATGATCAGTATCATGGCCTCTAAGTAGGCAACCATTTGCACGTGTTCCCATTTAATTAGGGAAACCATTGTGCCAAAAGGCGACCACTTCTCTAACGCTGCTAATTGGATAATAGCCTTCAGACATCTAGGGAGGAGGAGGGAGTGTTTAGAGTAGTGTGTAGCGATCTCCAATAGGTGGCCTGGGACCCAAATCAGGGTCCACAACACACATCTATTTGGCCCTTGGTCTTTTGTGAAAAGTAGTTTGTTCATTGCCTTGAATGTTTTGTTCATATGTGGTGACCATAGCTGCCTTGGAAGGTTGATGCACTGAGTATGGAGTGAAATCGTAAATGACTTTGAGAAACTTCTCAGGCTTGTAAAGCGCAATATAAGCGTATGCCACTACACATTATTAGCCTACGTGCAAATAAGATTTTGATCTATAATATATAATTACTGTATATTGTAACAACATACAAACAAATGATTGATTATATTTGTTTAATATACTGTAGCTGCTGGAAAGGTCTAGGGAAAGATCTCATTTTGAATGATCTGGATGAAGCCTAGCCATCAGTTAAGCATACACAACATTAATAAAATATAATCAACAGGCAGTTTTTAATTTTTGAGCTTACTATTGAATAGATTTGGTCTATTTTAGTAAAACAGCTTTTTACTTTTAACATGTGGCTAGGCCTAATAGACTAGTGGTTCTCAAACTTTTCATAGTGCCATCATGAAATATTTAACCTTCCAAGTAGGGCTAGATCACGATCCATCTCCTAAAAATAGTCTAAAATAGACCTAAATTGGTCAAGATTATGTCTAAACTGGGTGGAAACCATGTGACACACATTGCATAAATGTAGAATCAAGGCAGAATTTAAAATGAATAAAGATCCTCAGTTCCAGCTGAAGAAGCCTACGAACCACCAGTGGAATATGTACTGTAATTTGAGAACCAATAGACTACAAAATATCCTATCACTGCTGTGACCTGCATTATCATGTAGCCTATGGCTATTTTTTATTACAGCCTTGATTATGACACAGTGAATCACTCCTTTATGTTGTTGGCTATTGTCAGCCTGGCATGAAATATCTTTACTCCACCCCACCAGCAAGCTGGCTGCACAGCTGGTGGTGGTCTGTGACTCATACCCTGCACCACATGCTATGCAGCACTCCAGCCAGTTTGCGTACAAAGCAATATTTTGGAATTAGTGAAGAACAAAGCAGTAAAATATGTAATAATTTGTTGAATTATTAATATAATTATATAGATATATATGTATATAATAAAATTCTGTTGTACTTGTTGCAATGACTAAAGATTATTCATTCATTCATATATATATATATATATATAAGTATTTTATATTTATATTTATATTACACCTCTGGCCTGGGGCCTGGGAGCTTGAGGGTTCTGCGCAGTAACTTTGCTGTTCCTAGAACTGCACTCTTCTGGACTGAGAACTCTGTTGTTTTTCCTGGGATCTGCTTTAGCCTCTCCTCCAGTTTGGGGGTTACTGCCCTGAGTGCACATACAGTTGTGCTCAAACGTTTACATACCCTTTTAAGTTTACATACTCTTTTAATCTTTTGGCCATTTTTCATAGAATATGAATGATAACACAAAAATCTTTTTTCCCACTCATGGTTAGTGGTTGTGCAAAGCTATTTATTGCCAAAGAACTGAGTTTACTCTTTTGAAATCATAATGAAACAGAAACTCAAATGTCCCTGATCTAGTTAAATGACCTCGAGCAACTGCTAGGAAAATTGTTCAGGAGCAAAGAAAAACTCACTCTCTGGACCTGAAAAGATTCATGTTTAATTGAAGATGCACAATATGTAAACTTTTGTTTCAGTTGTGCAATAGCCTATTGAAAAATACACACTCAATAATTCAACAACACAATAGTCAATGTATATTGGGCTTGTCACACAAGTCCCGATGAGCACCTCCCATATGTGTCAGCTTGTGCTTCATGAATAGCTTGTGACAGGCAGTGTGTGGGATGTCTCTTTGAATTTGGACTTGTCTTCTCTCTGGAACTGCTCATAATGTGCTGTTCATAAAAAGACACTACACAAATTGTGTTCATTCGGTGGATACCAAAGTCAACCAATTTTGCCAGTCAGTAAACATAAAAGCAATAATGCCCAAGATAATACACTAACACACACTATGGAGATATAGACAGTGTAGTCGCTGTTTCCATGCTGTGCATTACGCCAGTGTTTCCCAACCAGGGGTACGGGGACCCCTAGGGGTACGCAAGAGGTTAGCAGGGGGTACTTGGATTAATTTCAGATAAAATAATAAGATAAAACAAATTGTATTTTTGATTATTATAGTCAAAGAAAAGCTTAAAAGAAACATGTAACTGTAAATAGTGAGAGTTTCAGAGTATTTACATATTTTTATTAATGATAATTAGGAGATTTAGTCATTCACTTTCTAACTAATCAACAAAACCATCGAGGCAGGGGGTACTCGTAGAATAAATGAAAGGCCCAAGGGGTACGCAAGGCAAGAAAGGTTGGTAACCACTGCATTACGCTATATATTTTATACTTGTATGCACACTACAGTGGCTTCTCTCAGGTGTTTTAGTGTATTTTTGTTTTGTCTTGTGAATATTGGTGTTTTGTGTGTTTGGATGTTTTTGGGATGTTTTTTTGGTGGTGTTTCTTTGAATCTTTGTTGCCTGGAGTGCAAAGTTTTGCTCGTTCTAAGTTGGCAAACAATATTTTTTAAACCTAAACAAAGTGCTCCATGAAACGTAATGTAATCGTCATCTGATCCAGATCTAAACAACTACACGTATGTGACAGAAAGTGGAGGAGAGAAATAGAGGAGATATCAGAGCATTTAATCTACGAAAGCCTGCTGTTCTGACTGTTGAGACCATTGTTCTTGTGATCAAGCTACATTCTTCTCTCCGTACTGTGTGTTTTGGTTCAACAAAAATGATCTGGACAGGTATGACAGGTATGATGTGGAAGTAACAAAAATATTTGATAAAACGCCATGTGAATTTGATAAAACTGACACGTGTAAATCAGAATTTTGATCATTCTTGATGTCTGATATTGATTTGTTTTTGTCCATACCGACCTCTGAGATGACTTGTGATATTGGGCGTTACAAAAATAAATTGATTGATTGAGAATAGAATTGATTGCCATTGTCAATGAAGGTTTCA
>OMNZ01054966.1:3247-18425 GCA_900303255.1 Lesueurigobius sanzi | reverse complement strand
TACAGGACCAAGAATTTACTTAAGTAAAAGTATCTGATTAAATTTCTACTTAAGTACAAGTGTAAAAGTAGCCATTGTAAAATGTACTTCATGAGTAAAAAGTAAAAGTACTTTTTAAGAATGTAATGTGCCGTATAAATTAGGATTAAATCAGGACTGAAACAGATCTAAAACAGGTCTAAATCAGGACTAAACCAGGACTAAAGCAGGTCTAAATTAGGACTAAACCAGCACTAAACTAGGTCTAAACCAGGTATAAATAAGGACTAAACCAGGACTAAAACAGGTCTAAATTAGGACTAAACTAGGTCTAAACCAGGTATAAATTAGGACTAAACCAGGACTAAAACGGGTCTAAATCAGGACTAAACTAGGTCTAAACCAGGTATAAATTAGGACTAAACCAGGTATAAACTGGGACTAAACCAGTTTGTCATAGGAGGTGACTTTGAAAATAAAGTACTTTTACTTTTAACACAATTTAAAAATGCAGTGGAGTAGAAAGTACAGATACAGGCTCTAAAATGTAGTGAAGTGAAAGTAAAAAGTATTCATCATAAAATGTACTTAAGTAAAGTAAAAGTACCTATAATTTGTACTTTTTACTTGTACTTGCACTTTGTTACTTTGTTACTTTCCACCTCTGAACATCAACACAACCTATTGATCCTGGAGGGCCATAAAGGCAGCTGTGATGAAAAGTAAAGATGCATCTACCATACAGCCATGTGCACTTGCTGTTTTCTCACATAAAAAGTTCCATAATGCACTTTGTCAATGAGGGGAAGTTAACAGAAGCTAGAGATGAGGTATTGTGACCATATTGGCTCTTTAATGTGAATGGTTACGGATCTCAACTGTGAAAAGAGCCAGAGTTATTAATGTTGAAAATGTATTATTTTATTTATATCAGTGTCTGTTTGAAATGTTACTTCTTTAGGGACAAACTAATGAGAAAGTAAGAATAAATGTTGTTATTTCTATCAGAAATGTGGTTCTCCTGTCAAATTCTGCTCTAAAGACATGAAATTTTGTGTTTTAATACAAGTAAAAATACTTAATAAAGTAAAAATAATTAATTGATGTTAATAATTGATAGATTAGTTGCAGCTCTAAAAAAAATGTATATAAAATGAGAGCCATAAATCCCATGACGAACAGATGCCAAATAAAAAAGGTAGTTTCGTCAAAACACTCTTTAGTTTTAGCCAGATTTTAGTGTCTCTCTCTCTCAGTACATATGGACTATAAGGTCTAATTGTTTTCTCATAAAGTTGTCCTAAAGTGGTGACAATATTCAACATGTGCATGATGTTGGCCAGTAGAAAGGACTTTCAGCCATAAGAATAATATGTGAATCCAATCACTACCAAATACCAATCATGTACAAGTTCTTTCCAAAATCTTCTCTCCCACAGTTGTATTTGCACCTGCCTTTCAACTGAAGTAGAATTCTACAACAACAACACAATACTATAACCAGGATACTTGAACGCATGTAAACAACCTCAATTGGATTAAGGTCTGGCCTCTACTTCGGCCAATCCATGTGACAAGTGTCTCAGCTCCCTGAACCACGCTCACAAATGAAACCCAATGAACCCAGAGGAAAGAAATCATCCATTGATGGAATAAAATGGGCATTCAGTATATTCAGGAGCCCGCTGACCTCCTTCTTTGGGCACATAGTGTTACAGAGTGAAGACCTGACCAACTGCAGCGACCCCAGATGCAGGTGTTCTGGCTTTCCTTCAGTTTAGGTCACACAAAAGGGGGGGGGGGGGCTACATGACAAAATTGGGTCAGACCAGCTGAAGACCACAGCTTCAAATGATATTCAAGTGAGGCAGGGATTACGCAAGAAGCAAGTGCACGTCTGCATGCAAAATGTAAATCGGAAGTAAATTAGCCGTTTGTGTGCGAGACGTGTTACTTAACATCACTTTGTAATGCTCTAAATGCCCACACATCCACAGGGGCCGGCGGATCAGACGCATGACTGAGCCGCCTTCACCCCGGCAGACGAGTCACACAGCCTCCCAAAACCTCTGCTCAACGTGATGCAATACACCACAAAATAACACAGATTCTCTCAAAACAAAGAGGCGTGGCACAAGCGTTCCACAATAGAGCTTTATTGTCATTCATCAAAGTAACAAACTTTGTATCTCTGCAAGCTACTGTAACAAACTCGATCAGAAATTAAAAAAGAAAACAGGAATAGCTCTATTTACACCATGATTTTTCGGATGTACGTTCGATCACCTGCGCCTCGGGATGATTGGGAGCAAATGCCAAATGTAAGACACATATGAGGCGGTCAGATTAGCAATAGTAACCGATGCTGTGCCAGAGCTGCAGCAGGCCACACGTGTGCACAGTGAGGCCTGCGGAGACCGGCACGGCACCAGGAAGGTCTAAAGAGGACCAAAGACAAGCCTGTGGTCCGGCCAACACTTTTAACTGGAAGGACAGGTCTGATCGGAGCTTGTGTGGACATTAAGAGGCATTGGCTGATGCTCCTCAGTGCATTCGGGAAGTCACAGGGGAAAGTTTGAATAAAAACGGTAAACATCGTACTGCAGGCTATAAGCAACAGAAGAAAAGAGCCCCATCAAGAAAAAATAAATGAGCCTCTTGATACAAAAAGAAAAGAAAAAAAAAAGAGGGAATTATTACAACTCAAGGATCAGCCATAACGGAGAAAACAAGACAATTTTCAAATCCGGGTAGGTTGTAAATTTTATTGGAAAACAAAAATATACAACTTGGAATGGATTATTTGAGGCATGACCAGAGGCCATTAAAAAAAAAAAAATCAAAGTAGTGAGTAAAACATTAAAAAGCATGGAGAAGATTAGTCGTTGGTGGTAATATAGAACAGCAGATACAAAAAGAGTTTGTACGAGTACCTAGGAGATACACCCGTGTCATTTTTTTGCAGTAGTGCAATGCTGAGAGATTTCCATATATATACTTTGTCCGTAGTCCATGCAGAGTTCAAACTCCTCTACATCGTTTCCATGCCAACAGTGTTGACAGGTTTACAATGTGGCCGTGAGCGGAGGGGCCCCGAGCACGAGACAGGACCATCCAAAGTTCTGCGGCTCCCAGGGGCCTCTCGCAGGCTTCTGGATGTACGACCATCGCGTCACTCCAAAACACCATGACAGCAAAAGAAAAAAGGGACATGGGGACAAGAGCCTATGCAGTTTACATGCAGTTCCTTTGGACAGCAGAGGGGGCAGGGACGAAGGGGGCTATTAAGATTTTACAGATAAATTACACAAAGAAAAAAGGCAAATTATTTATATACGAAATCTGTACAAAGGCCTTCACTTCGCCGTCATCATTTGTACGAACTCTGCAACAGCAAAACAAAAAAAGGAGACATTTTAGAACCAAAAATAAGCATCATGGAGAAGAAGCAGAAAGCCAGGCAACATTACACAACTTCAGGGATGTGCACCTTTGAAGACACTGAACTTATTTCTGTTGAGGGCCGCTTTCCCAGTCAAGATGGCATCAACAGTGACCCTTAAGAACATCCCGAGTTGCATAATGTTGCTTCCAAGAACATCCGCGTACAAACCTTCATAGTTGACTTGTCCATCACCGTCAATGTCTGCTTCTCTGATCATTTCGTCCACTTCTTCGTCGGTCAACTTCTCACCCAGGTTTGTCATCACGTGGCGGAGCTCGGCGGCGCTGATGTAGCCGTTCCCGTCCTGAGGGGCCATTGAGAAAGAGGAGTGAGTGATGTGTGCGAGTGGGGGGGGGGGCTTGTGAGTTCTCGTTCTGTACCTTGTCGAAAACGCGGAATGCTTCTCTGATTTCCTCCTCGCTATCTGTGTCCTTCATCTTCCGCGCCATCATGGTGAGAAACTCTGGGAAGTCTATCGTTCCATTGCCTTCACAAAACAAATCAACATTAAAAGACAGCCTTAACTTCATAATCAGTGTTTGTTCCAACACTGCAAAAAAGAACATTTAGGAGGAAGTAAACTGAAGTCGAGCTGGAATTTATACATTTTCGTATAGATGCATTTATTTATCGGTTACTTTACTTGTAACATGGTTATAACAACAATTTTAAAGTACTTTGATGAGAATATTGCCAGCTTGGTAAGACCTAGATCTAGTCTGCAACTATAAATGTATTACAAATGTAATAGAATGTGTATGATTGATTGTCTGCCTAAATTTTGATGTGAAGGAACTAGAAATAGTTATATTTTTTCTAAAGTCCCTGCCTTGGCTGATCTCAGCAACAAATCAATGTTGCAGAATTTGTGTGGACCAATGAGACGGGCTTTCCTGTGTACTGGGACTGAGGGGCTTTCTGCTCCAATCAGAAAGGGAGAGGGAAGTAGTTCACTTTTAAAATTTCTCTCCCCCCTCCTTTTGAAAACTTACAGACTATCACTTTAAGTGTGGAAAAGCCTGAAACAACCATTTAAATAAAACCTAATCCAAGTTCATTACAACTACTATGAAACCCATTTCTTTTCACGTCTTTAGCCCTTTCTAGAGCTTCCTTCGACGCAGTGTAGCCTGTCCATTTGCTCAGTGCTCACCATCAGCATCCACTTCATTGATCATGTCCTGCAGCTCTGCTTCTGTCGGGTTCTGGCCCAGCGAGCGCATCACTGTGCCCAGCTCTTTGGTGGTGATGGTGCCATCTCCGTCTTTGTCAAAGAGCGAAAATGCTTCTTTGAACTCTGCGATTCAGAAGAGAAACAAAGCTTTTAGTGTGCCAAAAAGCCCTGGGTGTGCTGCCAACAACTGAACAAGACAGTGTGTGCCAAAACCTTAACATTAACAGACAAGACAAGCCTTTATGCCAAAAAACGACCATTACAAAAACACTAACTCATAGAAAATGCATGTCAGCCTTGAACTACTCTCTCCTCCCTTTCTTGTACCTGTCAGTCATTTAAACAAGCAAAAGTCCCAACAGCGGCCTTAGCATCGCTCATGTTTCACGTACAAACTAAGCCAAGGCTCCCGCAACAACAAGGCCTAGTGTTTAGGGTTACAACTCGTGTCATTTCTGGCCAAACAATGGAGCAGACGGCCAGCAGAGAGACAGAGGATGAGTAGAGGGGATGAGGGGGAGTGAGGGGGGACGGGCCACGATGACACACTCATCAACAGAGACGCCGCCGGTGGGCAATGAGCGGTGGCATGTAGCAGCTTGTCAACGTCACGACAGCTACAACCTGCCCCGCCGTTTTGTGGGGTCAAGCGTCAAGCGTAGACCCCCCACCCATTTATAGAGTCCCCTGCTGTCAGAACGGGCTTCTTTGGGCAACAACGGAAACGGGTTAGATGTGCAGTGATTTGAATAGAGCAAAAAGCATTAAAATACCCCAAAACGCAATAGCTAGAGGAAGTGATTCTAATCTAAACCACTCAACAATGCCTCTCAATGCGAAAAGAATTAGTCCATTCAATCCCTGAAAACAGCTGCTCCAATGCTGGCTCTGCGATACCAAGCCTAAGCCTGCTTTTCAAGAATTTCAGTCTATCCAAAGCCACTTCGCCTCGTGTGTGTGTGTGTGTGTGTGCATGTAATTTGGCTCGTCTGCGTTTTATTTACCATTCTGAGTCAACCTGCTCTTAAAACAGGATAGCAGGGCCCAGATCACTATGGAGACAGACCTTTTAACAACTAGAGCAAATACAGCAAGCAACCAAAGCAGAGCTTACGTTATGAAAGCCAGTGGATGACTACTGCCTCTGAAATGCATTAACCAAGCCATTTAGCACTTAGCTGGACAATGCTCCTCTATACACATACTACAGAGGAGGGTCTATGGGACAGCGGCACAGCTATCCAGACACATTACTGGGTGGTTTACATAACCTCTGGGCTTCAACTTATTGTAAATTTGTGCATGAAGTATTTCTTCCGGATAGAACACGCCCAGGCCAAAGGACAAATTATCTTGGTAAGTCAGCAGCGAACAGCAGAGCCCTTCCAGATTACATCATTTTATTACATAGCAACCATTAAAATGAGTTTTCCATGAGAGAGTCCTTCTAGGCAGCAGAGGGGGGGAGACAGCTATCCAGGCAGTACGGCCACAGACCGTTTCGTTCATTCCTGTTTTATGACCAGTCTCGTGGAACGCCTTAAAAGGCAAAAGTATAAATCCACGGCAAGAGACGCTAGGATCCATATGACAAGGCACTTTGTAGGATATGAAGAAAGCAGATCAATGCAGCCATGGCTTACCAGCAATCTGCTCCTCTGTAAGCTGGTCGGCCTGAAAAATAATACATGCAGCAGTTAGAGATTATGATCAAATAAACATAGCCATGTGCAGTAATACTAATATAGTGAAAAGTAAAAGTCATGTAATATGCGGATTACCCACTAACCATGTTTAGACCAATATCTATCACTTGACAATAAAACTGCACAATTTGAAAAGGGAAAGGTTTTTAAAACAGTGACGCATGATGTAAACAGGTTTTTCTCATCCAAACGTCGAATTGAACAAGGCCTGGTCTGACATACACAATGAATGAATTAAAATTGGCGGTAAAGGTTGCTAGGCAGAGAGAGAGAGAGAGAGAGAGAGAGGGAGGGAGAGAGGGAGGGAGAGAGAGAGCTAAGGGCTAGACAGTCCTGCTAACGCTTCGAGCTTGTACTCATTTAGTCTGCCTTCTAGGCCCTTCGTGTTGCATTATTAATATTTAGGACCAATAAAACGACGACAAAAACGCATTTCAACAGAATGAACACCCAACGCATAACGATAAACGGTATCAGGGGCGTTTCTGGGCAGTACAGACACACGAGGGCCAGCGATTACACACATTTGGAATAACTACTTGACAAGAATATGTCACAAGGTGCTAAGATCAGAAAAATACAGCTAAATGTATCAAAGATGATGAAATTAACTAAAAAGGACAAATGGGAGCCTGAATACATACTCATATTAACAGAAGCACAGATAACAAACGGTCGACTCGTGCGCCTAAAAGATGAGACGATCAGTCAGTACATAATAGTCTTGTCGACATGATATTTAGCAATCAAGCCGACAATACGTCACTGCCAAGCCTATCTTTGATGATCCAAAAGTATGTCTGTAGAAATAGAACCTCAACCAGCTATTTGATAGCTAGATTTCTGCTAAATAGGTGCACATTTATTCAGAGCAGCGCTGCCTAGCAACAAGAAGCCCCCATTTTACGATGAATGCGCGGCTGCGTTAGTTACAGCAGATGGCTCTGCTCCGGCTGATGTCACGTAGTTCCGATATTAATTTGGGCAATTTTCTAACAGCTACGTCTATCTAGAATACATATTCACGATATGGGCTATGTTCATAAGCATGAGAAAATCTCTCTTACCATTTTGATGCAAGAAGTTCCGCTGGTTTGCGAGGAAATCCGAAAGAGAGCGTTGGTGTACGGAGCCAAGGGGACAGTCAGCGGCTCTGATACAGAGAGAGGAGGCTTCGGACTGCATTTAACTGCTAACACAATCTCCGCCTCTCACACGTATCCTTCCGCCAACTTCCCCTTTCCTCGGACACTACATTTTGCATTATGTGTATTTATTTTTATATTTATCCATTCCAGAAAGTCTAATTGTGTTAGAGGTGCCCATAGCTGTTTCCAAGCTAAGTCATAATGATATTATTTTGTCTTAAATGACCAGTTACCCGGGAACTATACCACAGCGCACGGACACATTCTGCTAGTCTGCGCTGCGGTACAAGACGTAGCGGAAAGAAATCGCGCCCTCTGATTGGTCCGTTCGTACCTGCAATGCGTCACTCCCTCGGTCTGCGCTGCCGCTGCATCTCGTCCATAGACATCTAGGCAGTGCCACAGGCGCATCAGACAAGCTTGTTGCACACTGTATACTTATGGGCATCATCTTTGGGACACCCTGCATGATAGTTATGGCTACTAATTACCCCTAACGTGTCTCTATCTTATACAAAGCATTTTGCTTGTGCATTTAGCTGCATATTTGAGGAGTCGTTGCCCTTGCTGCAACATGCCCAATTTTATTCCATTCTTCTGCATTAGCATATTGATAGATATGCTTTTTCAGCTCCAAGGTTACGACTCTCTGACACAGTCCAAGTTATGTCTGATCAGCTAAAGTGTGACAGTTTGTAAGGAAATGCAATGTCATGGCTGTAGTAAAATTGAGTGGGTGGGATTTCAATCACTCAGTCTTACCCCTCATATAATTGCATGGATTCCAAAGCTCTACAGATATTCCCCAGCAAACTTAGGTCTTTGCTTGGTCTTTGCATAGCCTTGCTGTGTGCAAACTTTCTCCCAGTGTGATATGTTACAAGTCTTTGCCAGGGTATAGGGCTAACAAAGTCCTATTGTAGTGCTGTGCTGTTAGGAGGAGCAGCCTAGTAGTACTCATATCTGATAGCCTGATTGCGTATGCCTGACTGATCTCCCAATGACCACCTGTCTCTGGCCTGGCCTTCTGGGATACTAGCTGTGGAAAGGAAAGCATCAAGAAGCAAGCAGCAGCCATTTTCACTCATATCCCCACATTTACTGCCCGTGGGGTGATAAGAGGGGGGGATTTGGAGCTCAGAGAATATTTAAGGAAAGGGTCTGGGATTGAGTGTTTTCTGAGAGGATGTTGCTAGCCGGTGCCACGTGATCCACCGAGCAGCCTCAGAATAAAACATGCTTTCTCTCTGCTCTCCCTCTTTTTTTTTCTCTCCCTCTCTCCCTCCTTCCCTCTAACATACCTAATCTGGTCCACATTCTTCTCGTTCAAATCTGCTTTGCTGCCCTGGGTTTTGTCACCCTCTCCAGATTATGTAATGCCAAAGGTGAACGCACAAAGGCATAAATCCGTCACAAGAATGAGATAAGCCGCAGAGAATGGTGAATGTATTCCTGTCACGCCTGTTTGCAAACACACAAACGCGTCTATATTTCGATCGATATGAATTTTCACAGTGCATTTTCAACAAATCGCCGAGTTTCACATGACATCAGACAATCAAACAGGCCTTCAGTGGGTAGTACTGCAGTTTAGTACATTTATTCGCTTATGATGGGTAACTTTTTAACTTTTCTAGCCACCGGAGTAGTTAGATTGTATCTTTTACTTCTACTTTCGTACCATTATTTACTCTTAAGTAAAACATTGGCTTATCCTTTCCACAAATAGTACATTTGTAGATGACAATATGAATCATCTTGTATCATCTTATGTTGCTTTTTCAGTCTTTTGTGATGTATTCTTTGGAAATATCAGGTTATTCCATGTTTTTCTGTACAGTGGCCAAGTGCGCAAATATTATTGTCACCAACATTTTGCAAATATGCTATATAATTGACACAGGAATGAGTTTCAGATGGAATAATAGGGTATAATCTGTTTTTACAAGGTTAGGTAGGATGTGGTGGGATAATTCTCATAATTTGGTCACACTCTATAGGCTATTTGTGAATTTTCCCATTGGATATTAACATTGGACCTTGATAGAGAGGTATTCCCACTGACATACTGTATATACATCATTAAAAATACATTTTTAAAAACAACAATACTACACCTTCACACATTTTACACTCAAAGCCCACGCTCTGCATTGCACCCATTAAACAATGCGCAAAGGCAGACAGCTTTAACGGTGGAATCATAAATATTTCACAATCAGCTTTGTTCTCGTGGCACCATTTCTATAGCACTGCCTCATATAATATGCACCGTCAGCTGTTTGCACGCTTGATGACATGCCCCCAAATGACCCCCGCGGTCTGCGAGGAGATGCTCAGGGTCAAAGGTTGCACTCTAATACGGATAAGAGTAATGTACATTGGGACGAGGGAGACATGGGTCAACCCATAAAACCTGAAACATACTAAATGACTCTAATTCAGCATCTATTTGAGTTCTTTTGACAAGTTCAGTTTAGTTGTATATTTTGGCCTAGATCAGTGGTTTTCAATGGTGGTACTTGGGCTAATTCAGGTGCTCAGGATTAGGGCTGCACGATGTAGCCCCAAAATATCATATCACAATTTTAGGTGATGCAATATCCATATCTAAGAAACAGTCATACAGTTGTGCTCAAAGTTTGCATAACCCTTCAATCTTTTGGCCATTTTTCATTGAATATGAATGATAACACAAACATATTTTTTAGTTAGTGGTTGTGAGAAGCCATTTATTGCCAAAGAACTGAGTTTACTCTTTTGAAATCATAATGAAACAGAAACTACTCAAGCCAAGTTCAGGAGCAAAGACAAACTCACTTCAGCTGAAATACAGGACCTCTATGACAAAGTTGGACTCTCTGGAAAAAAAAAAAAGATGCACAATATGTAAACTTTTGATCAGGGACATTTGGCTATAGTTTCTAGTCGAAAAGCGTAAACAAACAGTTTTTTTTTTGACAATAAATGGCTTCACGCAACCACTAACCCTGAGTGAAATAAAGGTTTTTGAGTTATCATTCATATTCTATGAAATACATAATATACCAGTAAGTACCCTGACATTTTTTTAGGGTATGTAAACTTTTGAGCACAAAATGTATACTGTAAAGTCTTCCATCTGACTGTGATTAGTGCATTTTTGCTAACTCAGCCTAAAAGCAAAAATCCATGGAACTTAAAAATGTGCAAAAGTTCAGTTTTACTTATAATTCCCCTAATTTAGTTTCATTTTAGCCTTGTTTGGTTATGATCCAGTTTTTTAAAGTCTTGTTTTGACACATTTGGTGAGAAATCGCGTACAGCACACAATTATACTCTGGTGCCAAATCATGACTGAATTGCACAATAGAACATATAGTTGCAGGGCCTGTTTCGCCTGCATTCCTAACACATGGCATATCCTAACATATTACTGCTATGAGTAATATCAAGCATCAGTAAATGAAGGGCATTTGTGAAACCTACACTAACGAAAAAGGCAACTGGAAAGTCAAAATTGAAATGAATGTCAATTTAAAAAGTGAAATTACATAAAAGAAAGCATACTTATATATTTACAAATAAGCACTACGTTTTGTGATTGCCCCAAACCACAATAGCCACAGGATTTGCATATTGATTTGGCATAGATTTTCACTGCACGCCCTTCCTGTTATCCGTGTCTTCCCACTCACCCATTCACCTAAACATCCTGAACTGACGTCAACTATTGTTATCTTTTGGCCCGGACAGTAAAAAAAAAAAAAACCTGGAAAATCAGGCCCCGAGTTGAAAGAAGTCGATTAAGAGGCAGCTAAGTACAGAGTTTGATAAGTTGTGCAACATAGAAAGTAACATCGAACTTTGTGACAGTTTTTGTTTCATGTGGATTGAGGAATTACAGAGAAATTAGCCATAAACATTCTGAACGGACTTTGTGAAGTTCTAAGTTCTTATTAAAATAGTTTAGTAGATTGCCTGTTGATTTAGCTGAAGTTAACATTTCTTGTTAAATTTACGTTTTCGCCGCCATGTTGGTCAGACCATGCCTTTCTCTGATTGGTTAATCGATCTGTCAATCACGCCCTTCTGAACTTACAGAGAGTACGCTCACGCCCAGACTACATGCCTTGTAAAGCGTGTAGTCTGGCTGCATGGCCAGGCAAACCATTTTCAGATGCCCTCCACCTCAATTTTAAACTATAAGCTCTTTAGAAAAAAAAATTGTGACGTCACCTGAACACAACACAACTGACAGGTATCACGTGACTTGCCTTCATCATGACAACCTCCAGCAGTTGTTCTTGTTTTCTTAGGCTAGACACTTCACCCACCTTAGTTACAGATGGATATAGTGTGAGTGAGTGGTTGGTGGTGGACGAAGGGGCCATAGTCATAGAATAATATGTGAATAAAGCTACATTTTGTATTTATTTATCAGTCAATATGTTGCAAAGTGCTTCCTGGTTCATTGTCTCCTCAGTTCGACTTTTTAAAATAAGTTTTTTTCATAATGGCATCTTCTGTTTGATCACGTCATCAGCAATTTTTGTGAAGGTGTGAGGCGAGGGATGTTGTCATGGGCTGATGAAGATTTAATATATAGGTAATATTGTGCAAACAGCAATCAAAATGAATGCCATTCCAAGTGAACACCAGGCCACTTCTTCCTTTTTGTGTCACCGAGCGTCTTATCAGTCGCTGTGAATATGTAACTATATGTAACTCTTATCGCAAACACCCAACCACAATTAAACACCTCCTTTTCATTTTGGTACCAAAGGGCAAAGGTGTAAAGTTGGACCTGAGTAAAAAAAAATAAAGAATATGCAACTAACAATTAAAATGTTGCTCTTTCATTCACTAAATAATACGTGGTTGCTTGGCCTAAACTAATGAGAGAAACCTCAATGATCAGCATGTTTGGGGCAGTCTGTCTGGAGATACAACTAAATCATTACACTACTAGTTTTTACAGTGTGCAGCCTGTTGTTTGCCAGAGAATCCTGCTTGTGATGTTGAGATTTACTACGGATTACTACACTAAATCGACTGTTACTAGGTTAAGGGGGGGCACAGCAGGCAAAACTCCAGTTGGCTCTCTTAAAGGATCCCTATGTAACTTTTTATGTGAATAAAGTGGCCAAGTGGCTGTATAGGCGCAACATGGCACCTTTACTTTCCACCACAGTGCCCTATGACGTACGTTTCTGGTACGAAACCCAAAAAACGATAGATCCTGGAGCGTCATGGGCACTGTGATGGAAAGTAATGGTGCCTCATACAGCCACCGGGTCACTAAAAGGTCAAATATGCACTGATATCAAGTTTGTTTGTTTTTTTTTCAATTAAAAGGTTACATAATGCACTTTTAAGATATAAACTTCCATGTGGAAACAAATAAATAACCTTATCTTTACAAAAAGCTGTTGCACATTGCTCCATTGTTTCCCCATAGATTTATTTGGGAAATTGTCACTTCAAAGGCCACCTTCTCAAAATGCATTTTTCTTACATAATGGTGACAACATATGCACTTTAGTCACACCTTCAGCCATTAGATTTTGCAGTCTTGACAATATTTTAAGGATCTTTCAGTATATAGGCCTAATTCTTAGCCTGAAAAGTTTTTTTAACCCAAAAAGACAAAGTGGAATTTCAATCTACATTTCCAAAAGTAAACCAGGAAACTCCTGAAAAAAATATTTCAATTATAAACCTGGCTCTATCCACTATTCGGTTTTCATAATTCGTTTTTTCAAAATATACGCATTTTTGACCATTTTGAGGCTTAAAATTACTTATTTTATTAATGAAAAATTAAAATGACTGAAAACTTGCAAGATCTTTTATCATATTCATGTCAGTATTCTACAGCAAAATAGTCTACATGTCAGATATGTAGAGTACCTATGTCTGGATTTCTTTCTTTATTCGTTTCTCACGTTTATTATTTTGTTGTTGTTACTTTTTTTTAAGATGTCTGTCTAAGTCTGAGTCTACATGGGAAAAAAATCGCCAATCGAAAACCGACATGAGCTTGGAGCACTAAAATCGCACGGCCACTTGTGCATATGGGGGGACTTTTCGAGTGTCAAATATGAGCCGCTGTTTACCTGTGTAACCGTAGGCCGTGGACGTCATTATTTATGAATGAAGCTTTGTAATGCACCTGCTGGTTTCGTGCCAATGGAGCCGATCTCCTTTCACGGGGGAGAATGGCCATTGTCGGTGCGTCACGGCTGCATTTGTGCAAAGAGAAAAGAAGAAGGAAAAGAGCCATTTAGATTACATTATGTCAGCGTTGTCTCTAGTGCACCAGGAAGCCCACAGCTGCTGGTTGTTTGACTGCCGTGCGTCTGAGTAAGATTAGCCTGTATGCAAATCCGACAGGGGAGGGGAACGGGGCTCGACTGTGCATCTATTTTTTATGATGTTGCACAGGCCATTTCTGCTGCTGCTGCTGCTTTTGGACAACCCCCTCGGAGAACGCCTTATTGCCAGGAGTTGTTTTGTTTTTTTTCAACAGAAATAAGATGGCGGACAAAGGTCTAGGTGCATCACGGACAAAGTCGCGCCAGTAAAAGTTTTTATAGGGCTGCAATAAAAGGCCTAAAAGTCTGGTGACACAAAAGAGCGCAGTGCGGAGGTGAAATGTAATAACACTGTAAATAACGTATGTCCGATGTTACTTCCATCCACTTTCTTCTGCTTATCCGGTTTTTAGCTAAATTAAAAATAACTATTTAAAGAAGCACTATGTAGCTTTTTATGGGGAATCAATTGTTTCTGGTAAGTTTCTGGTACAAAACCCAAAAAACAATTGATCCTGGAGCTTCGTAAAGGCCACTGGGTCACAAAAGGTCAAATACACACTAATATCAAGGTCTGTGTAGGTGCTCAGTCGTACAGGAGTTGTCCATTGTAGGCAAAGATTCTTCAGTCTTCATCTGTACTCTGTAGTTGAAGTGTAGGATGTATCGCTCTTTATCCAAGAAGCTTCGTCAGCGAATGAGTTGATTTGACACACTCGTGGGTCTCTTAAGGAGAAGCTAGTAGGAGGAGTTAACCTCCAAGTCCCACACTAAATAACAACACCTAAATAAGAGCAAAACGTCCAACAACAGAGCAATTGCATTCTTAAATAAGGGGGGGTAGGGTCATATCTACCTCATCAACCCTGTGAGCTTCTCAGACCCCTGTTACTAGGGGATTTTGTTTTTAGTTCTGAACCTTGAACCTTGAGATGAAGACTGAAGAATCTTTGCGTACTAATATCAAGTTTGTTTTGGGTTTTTTTCCACATAAAAAGCTACATAGTGCACCTTTAAAGAACAACTAAACATCAAATCATGTTTTTCTCTGCTAGTATCTGTCTAAATGAGTGTCTAAAGGTGGCCACACACTAGAGGATTTTTAATCTTTTGAGACTAAAGATCTGTGCAAAGACAACACACACTTAAGGACAGACATGAGGACACAGACACACACATGAGGAGTCCCACCACAGATCATGCCATGAGAGAAAGATTTTATTGAGCCACGCCTCCTAACATTAAAAATCTGGCTAAAAATCCTCTAGTGTGTGGCCACCTTAACTCAAAATGCCCCAGAATCAACTTGTGCCCCTATGTAGAGTTGCAACTGGATTTCTTCCAAGAAGACACGCGAGTAGGCGGAGTTTTAAAAAATATGTGCATTTATTTACACAAAAAAAATATTAACAAGAAACAAGGAAAACGAT